>JAJSSI010000253.1:0-25000 GCA_031841125.1 Acanthococcus lagerstroemiae
TAGCACATAAGTATTCCGATGGTTACAGTCTGGAAATTACAAAGCATTATGAGAAGTTTAAAATTTGGCTGTGGAATTTTCGAAAACTGTGAGCAGTGGTGTTGGGTCGGTACAAAAATTTTAGTAGGCAATCAAAAGAAAAACTTTCTGATTTCTAAAAGTTGAGTAAATAAGCAAAAACCTCGTGGATCTAGTCTCTCAAATTTTTCAAGGTTCTGACACGAATTCAATGGTTGAAATTTCCATGGAATTTATTTTTATTTCTTCCAGCCATCCCCCAACACGAAGCCAGTCGGTACGATTTTTTCTTCCAGCCGTGGGTATACTTGAGCAAGAACCGTGACGCTCCCCAACACCCCCTCCCCCAACACGCTTCTGGTCCAGATTGTCATGGAAATTATTTTTAGTATTTTATATACTTTTACTCCTGGGTATTTATTTTTTATTTACTTTACAGCCGTTCATTTGTCGCACATACATTAGGCCCCGGAGTGTGGGGGGCCGTTGTGACGTCGAATTCACCCATTTCCGGGCACTGGCATACATCGCCTTTTCCCACCATAACCTGTCCCTTCCCACTGTTCCCCACAGTATCTCAAATTCCTTTGTAGTCTCGTCCCTCCACCTTGTAGGTGGTCTACTCTGTTTTTCTTTTCCATTCTCTAGTGATTATTCTTCTCCCACCTTTCCCCATTTGTCTATGCCCCTCACCATATGCCCTGCGAATCCTAATTTTGCCTTTTTTATTCTCTCTCCAATATCTTTCGCCGATCCTTTTAAGTATTTCTTTCAGACTTATTCTATCTTTGATGCGTATTCCCATTGTACTACGGAGCATCCGAAAGTGTTACCCATAAGCTCTCGTATTGTGCCTTAGTCGGAGACCAGGTTTGTGCTCCGTAGGTGAAGGTGGGTATCACACATTGGTCCAGTATTTTTATTTTTTCCCTTAGTAGTAAGTTACCCTTTGGCATCGCTCTGTGGACCCAGAAACTTTTCCAAGCTTTTGCATTTCTTGCCCTCAGCTCCAGTTGCCCTTCTCCACTTTTTCGATTTCTGTACCCCCCCCCCACGTTTGATTTTCTTTCCTGAGTATTTGACATCAGCTTGATTTTTGTCATGTTCATTGACAGTCTCACCCTTCTACTTTCGGTATTGATGAGTTCTTCTGCCATCTCTTGTAACTCCTCTATTTCATTACTTAGCAACACAATATCATCTGCGTATCGCAGGTTATTCAGCTATCGACCATTTATCCTTATCTCTTTTTCCTTCCAGTTTAATCTCCGAAATAACCCCTCCAGTACAGCAGTGAATAGGTTGGGAGACAGAGGGTCCCCCTGCTTCACTCCTTTTTGTATTTCAAATTCTTCTCCCACCTTGCCCAGCCTTACGCGTGCTGTTGTTTTTCCATACATTTCCCTCAGTACTCTCACTATATCTCTTTCCACCCCCTGTTTTTCTATACTATCTCATACTGCCCAGTGTTCCACCGAATCGAATGCTTTCCTCCAAGCTTCTTCGTTTGTGATTTCAGGCGTGATTTTTTCCTCGTTTTCTTCCCTCTCTTCTGTTATTTCTTCTGTCCCTTCCTCATTCTTACCCCGTCTTAGCCTAGTCCCCTTCACCTTCTTTTTGTCCGTATATAGCTCCTTATAAAATTCCGTTTTACTGTTTCCTCCCTTTCAAAAAGTTTTTCTTTAGATTTCTTCGTGTTTATGGCTGGAAATAGGCTTCGCCCTTGAGCAAGTGCTTTACGTAATTTCCTGATAGAGTCAGTCTCCTCGATTATTCCCCTTATTGCCTCCTGATCGTACTACATCCTTCCTTATCCCCTTCCTAATCAGTTTCCTCTATTCACATAGTTCTAACTGGTCCCACTGGTCTAACTTATCCTTGCTTCTGATCTCCGTTCGCTTATTTATGAGCTTTTTGGTTTCCTCACTGATTTTGTCACTTGTTGAAGGCCTCGCTTTTCTTTCCCCAGTTTGTGCTGCCACCTCCTTGATGCAAGTCTCCATCCAATCATATTCCTCTTGCAAACTGGGGAAATTTTCTGCCCTGATTTTCCTTAGTCTCTTCCTCAAAGTTTCATTTGCCTTTGCCCGCCTGTACACTGGTATGATCACATTCCTCCATGTACCTCTTTTCCCATCCTTTCTATTCCTGGAGTTGAGAGCAATGTCCACTGTAGCTCTTGCTGTTCTATGATCCGAAGAGAAGCTGAATTCATTTAATACCTCATACCTATTTTTTTAACAATCTTTACATCGTTTGTAAGAAGATGGTCAATTTCCTCCACTGTTTTATTATCTGGAGAGAGCCATGTCCATCTTCTTTTTTGTGGTGAGTCCATGAACGTGTTTCCTATTTTTAGATTTTGCCCCAAAGCCAGATTCATTACTCGTTCCCCATTTTTGTTAGCTTCTCCCCACTTATATTTACCCAGGCTTTGAGACTGGGGCGCATCCTCTCCTATTCTTGAGTTCCAGTCCCCCGTGACAATTGTGTGATACCCCCTTCCCTTTCTATCGTCTCTTCTATCCTGTTATAAAATTTTTCCGCCTCTTCTTCAGCTGCTACATTGGTGGGTGCATACACTTGGATTACTGATAATATTTTCCCCTTGTCAATCGCTTTACTACTGGGTATATTTGAGCGAAAACCATAACGCTCCCCCGACATGCTCTTGGTCCAAATTTCCATGGAAATTATCATTTTATATGTTTTTACCACTGGGTGTACTTGAGTGAAAACCGTAACGCTCCCCCCGCAGACGGATCTGCCACCCCGGGAGAGCATTTTCATGTTTCGATTTTAATATCGACTTCTCAGTAATCGATTATAATTTCTTTTCTTTTCTAAATATGACATTTCCATGGAAATTTCTATTAACAACACGGCTGCAGCCTGCAGTCGCGCAGCAACACGTCATTTATCGTTGTAATTTCGTCGTATGTACATCGTACGAATCGAGGAAGTCGGAGACAATTATAATCGATTACTGATAAGTCGACATTAAAATCGAGACCTGAAAATGCTCTACCGTGGTTGCAGATCCATCTGCGACATGTTACTACTGGGTATACTTGAGCGAAAACTGTGACTTTACATTTAAATTGCATTTTTCTCATAATTTTCTTTAAAATTTGGTAGGAAATAGGGAGGAGCGCCCAAGAGTACGCAGCGCTGATTTAAGGTAGAAAAAATCGGTTTACGGTTTTGTGCTCAGAGTATAATTACGTAGTGTTAGGTATAGTACTTTAAAAAAAATAACTTCCATGACAGATGCAACTGAAGTGTGTTGAGCGAGAGAAATGAAATTCCCACCTGTTCAGTGTAACATTTCCCTGTTGATAAAGTAAGAAATACAAGTCTGTTGAGATACAGAATCGAAAATGTAAGATAGCAGGTTTGAAGAGAATTTACATGTTTTTGCATGCTAACATTGGTTTTCGATGGAAATTAATTCGTGGCCGTACCAATGAGCTTATCTGAAACAAGTACTGTATGCCTAAGAGTACGCAGTCACTCTTATCATTTTTCAACGTGGATACACATTTTTTGTAACGAGGGCCCAGTTTCATTTTTAGGGAGTTCAAATGATGCTTTGTGCCTTGTTGCAAAAAACGTCATTTAAAACGTTTTTATTGTTCTTACCATTCAATTATTTGAGGACATAAATCTGATCGTTTCTGATATAACTAAGATAATTTCAAGAATTCAAGCCAGTTGCGTAGCCAGCTTAAAGTTCGAGGGGGTCTGGTCTAGACCAAAGGGAGAGAGGTGTTAGAGGGGGTGCTAAAATTAGTTGACGGAAGTCGCAAATGAGGGTCCAGACCCCTCTTGATTACGTCTCTGAATCGAGCTATTCGAGCTAATTCGAAAAACTAGGTGAATTGATTCAGTGTGACAAGTTGATGCCGAACTTGTACAGTAATCCCATATGGTTCATTATATTGAAGCTCTGAATTTCTTTAAGGAAAATGCATTCAATATTTCTTTACTCTTCCCAGTCGAAAATCACGTGACATCGTCCCACCTGTTGGACCACATTGCTCTGAATTTGGATGAAATATCACAAATAATCTTGGTACGGGAAAAGATTCGTCAAAAATTGGAGTCGTAATTCATGACCGTGAAACTTCTGGGACATGTAAAGGAGGAATGACGCTTGCCAATTATTTTCAAGAAATTCAAATATTGGAAAACGTGCGCTGGGATAGTGACATAACGCCTAGAAAGAAAGTACCCGAATTTTGATCGAAATAAAAAAGAAAAACCGGTGTTTACAGGGACGTTAAAATTATGAAAATACGCTGCCAATGGAAAAATAAAAAGTATACGTACTTTTTTTAATAGCGAAATGTAAAAAATTTAAATGTGCCTCCGAAGTTTATACCGAAACTGAATTCTGCGACCTTGAAAACTTGGAAAATTATACCCATCTCGAACCTATAAATATTGCCCTCCTCTGGTGCCTCATTTTCTTATGGTAACTGAGAAACAGTATAGAAATCGGAATCCACAGTCCCAAAACCCGAGAGACGACACCTACCTCAACTAAAATTTTTTTCCTGCCATTCGCCCTCCACCCCCTCCCCCTATACGCCATAGTTTTCGTGATAACTAAAAATCAACGATGAAACCAATCTCCGCGACCTAAAGAACCCACGAAACGATATCTATCGCATATCAGTATATTTTTTGCTACTTCTATCTCCCTTCCTGGGGTGCCTCAATTTTCATGGTAATTGGAAAGCAGTACCGACACCGGAATTCTACGGGCCCAAAATCCGAGAAACAATACCTATCTGAAACCAAAAACTGTTTTCTGTTACAAGCTCCCTCCCTCCCTATGCCAGAATTTTCATAGTAACTAAAAATCAATGATGAAACCAAACTCCACAACCCAAAGAACCTAGAAAGCGATAATCAATTGCTGTGGGTGCAGTTTCTGACAATCATTCCTCTAGGGGGATGTCTAGTGGGACGTATGGCGATGCACGCATGCCGAAGTGGCCCCTGAGACACCGCACCCCGGCACCGGAAATTACCCCTTTGAGTATCGCATCAATAGCTGGAGGGATTCCTCCAGGGGAGGGGGCAAATTTTAAGTTAGGGAGCCACTGATATTACAAATTAGTGAACTAGTCTGAGAATCCTAATTATCAATTTATCAATTTTTCACCCTTATTGAAGTACTAAAAATTTTCGTATGAAAGTCCAGAAATTGGATGAAACATCAAAAACAGTGCTATTTATGTGGAATTCTGGAAGTGATGGAGAAGTTATAGATAGGCTTAGGGATGGGGAAGGGTGTCCGGAAGCAGTTTGTTCCCAAACTTGCCACAAAAATTGGTAATCCCGGGAAAATGACTAAAATTCTAAGTCCCCGGCCCCCATAATGCCTGTGTTAATATAGTGCCGTGATAATGGCCATTATAACCCCCCCCCTCTTCTGAAAGTTCTGCGGTAATTACAAAACAACAGTACCAATATATTGTGTAAAATTTTACGGGGAACAATATTTGTTTGAAGCTTATTTTTATAAATGTGAAAGTTCTCAATATTTTTGAAAAAAATTGGTTACGGTGCTTAAACATTCACCATAAAACTAGCAAACTTTGGATTTTCAGTAAATTCTTCTGTGACTCGTGGAATCAACTTGTACCCGAACTAGTCTACTAGTCTCAAAAATTGTTAATCCCAAGAAAATTATTATTGAAATTTCACGTTTCTCCATAGTGTCTGTGTTAATATGGAGCCGTGAGAATGGACATTGTGACCCTCCCCCCTTCTGAAAGTTCTTCGGTAATTGCAGAACAACAGTAGCAACATCTTATGTAAAGTTTTACGAGAAACAATATTTGTTCGAAGCTATTTTTATAAATGTGATGATTCTCAATAGTTTTACAAGAAACTGATTAGGGTGTACAACCACCCACCATGATATTAGTAAAATTTGGATTTTCAGTACATTTTTGCGGGACTTACGAAAGCAACAAGTACCCAAACGTGTCTCAAAAATTGGTAATCCCGAGAAAATGACTAAAATTCTACGTTTCCGCCATAATGAATTGTGTTAATATGGAGCAGTGAGAATGGCTATTGTGACACCCCCCCCCCTTCTAAAAGTTCTGTGATAGTTGAAAACAAAAGTAACATTTTATGTAAAATTTTACCAGGAGCCACACTTGTTTGACGAATTTTTTCATAAACTTGATAGTTCTAAATATTTTTCAAAAGACTAAGTAGGGTGCCTAATCACTCAACATAAAATTAGCAACACGTGGATTTTCAGTAAACTTTTCTGGGACTTGCGGAAGCACCTTGTACGCAAACTGGTTCTAAAATTTGGTAATCCCGGGAAAATAACTAAAATTCTACGTGTCCCCCATAATTCCTGTGTTAATCTGGAGCAATAAGAATGGCCATTGTAACCCTTCCCCCTTCTGAAAGTTCTGCTGTAATTACAAAACAATAGTAACAACATTTTGTTTAAAATTTTACGAGAAACAATATTTGTTTGAAGCGTATTTATAAATGTGATAGTTCTCGATATTTTTGAGAAAAAAAATTGGTTACGATGCTTAATAACCACCCACCATAAAATTAACAAAATGTGGATTTTCAGTAAATTTTTTTGTGACTCGTGGAATCCACTTGTACCCAAACTGATCCCAAAAATTGTTAATCCCGAGGAAATTATTAAAATTCTACGCTTCCTCATAATGCGTGTGTTAATATGGAGCAGTGAGAATGGCCGTTGTGAACTCCCCCCTTCTGACAGTTCTTCAATAATTACAAAACAATAGTAACAACATCTTATATAAAATTTTACGAGGAACAATATTTGTTCTAAGGGTATTTTTTATAAATGTGATAGTTCTCAATATTTTTACAAGAAACTAATAGGGTGCATAACCATCCACCATAAAATCAGGAAAATTTGGATTTTCAGTACATTTTTGCGGGACTAGCGAAAGCAACTTGTACCCAAACTGGTCCCAAATTTTGGTAATCTCGGAAAATGACTAAAATTCTACGTTTCCCCCATAATGCCTGTGTTAATATGGAGCCGTGAGAATAGCCTCTGTGACCCCCTCGCTCCCTTCTCTCTAAAATGAAAGTTCTGCGGTTGTTACAAAACAATAGTAACATATAACATTTCATGGGGAACACTATTCGTTTGAAGCATTTTTTTATAAATGTGATTGTTCTTAATATGTTTGCAAAACACTGGGGTGTTTAAATACCCACCAAAAAATTAGCAAAACGTGGATTTTCTGTAAATTTTTGTGAAACTCGCGGAAGCATCTTGTACCCAAACGGGTCACAACAATTGACATTCCGGGGAAAAAAACAAAATTCTATGTACATTTCCTCCACAATACCTGTATTAATATGGAGCCGTGAGAATGGTCATTATGACCCCTCCCCCCTTCTGAAATGAAAGTTCTGATGTACATAGTTACATAACAACATGTAAAATTTTACGAGGAGCAATATTTGTTTGAAGAATTTTTTAATAAATGTGATATTTCTCAATATTTTTGCTAAAAAACTGATTGAGGTGCTTAACGATCCACCATAAAATTAGTGAAATTTGTAATTTCAGTAAATTTTTCTGGAACTCGCGGAAGCAACTTGTACCTAAATTCCTCCAAAAAATTGTTAATTTTGGGAAAATGACTAAAATTCTACGCCGCTCCCCCCCCCCCCAGTATGCTTGTATTAATACAGAGCAGGGAAAATGTCTTTTGTTGCCCACCCCTCTTCTGAAAATTCTGCAATAGTTAACATCTTATATAAAATTTTACCAGAAACAATACTTGTTTGAAGCATTTTTTCATGTACGTGATCGTTCTCAATATTTTTGCAAAAAACTAATTGTGGTGCTGAACCACCCACCATAAAATTAGCAAAATTTGGATTTTCAGTACATTTTAGCGGGACTCGCGAAAGCAACTAGTACCCAAACAGGTCACAACCATTGGTAATCCAGGGAAAATTACCAAAATTCAGCATTTACCCTGCAATATTTGTGTTAATATGGAGCAGTGAGAATGGCCATTGTGACACCCTCCCCTTCTGTTTTTGCTAATAACTGATTGAAGTGCTTAACCGTCCACCATAAAATAAGCAAAGCGTGGTTTTTCAATAATTATTCTTTCTGAGACTCACGGTAGGGATTTCTACTCAAACTGATCACAAACCGGGACGAAAATAAGAGGAGGCATGGGAGGGGGCAGCCTGCCCCCAAGCATCCGCTGGCGTTGGAAATTTTAGTAGATTGGTCAAAGTTGGGAAAATCCAACAAGTTAAAAGGGTTTTTTTCTTGCTAATACAAACAAATTTTGATACTTGGAAATTTTGACTTGAGTCAGTTGGATCAAATCGAAAGTAGTTGGAAAAAGGTAAATCCAAAAGGTCAAACGGATTTTATTTTGTTTGCTTATACAAACAAATTTTAATACTTGGGAATTTCGACTTGAGTAAGTTGGGAATTTAACAATTTTTGCACCTCCAGAAAAAATTTTGCGCTTCGTTCCTGGTCACAAAAATTGATAATGCCGAAAAAATTACCAAAATTCTAATTCTCCCCGTAATTCCTGCGTTAATACGGAACAGTGAGAATGGCAGTTGTGACCCCCCCCCTCCTTTCTGAGACTTCTGGAATAGTTACAAAATAGTAATTGTTAACATCTTATGTAGTATTTTACGAGAAACAATGTGTTTTTAACATTTTTTGGCCAATTCAGCCCTGACAGGAGGACTTTAAATAAACTATTTAAAAAAATTTGATAGTTCTCAATATTTTTTGCAAAAAACTGATTAGGGTGCTTAACAACCTCACTATAAAATTAGCAAAACGTGGATTTTAAATAATTTTCTTTCTGAGACGCGCCCAGAAAACCCATACAAAGCTTTGCGGTCTCTGTAACGCGGGTTAGATTTAGTTTTTTAAACAAAAATTTGGATACTATCATCCGGGGTTTAGTGTCACAATATTCAAGAACGCGCTTTCCAATATTTGGAAAAAATGAATAAATGGTACCCTAGAAGCTATCGAATGGTATTTATATAATTTTTTGAAGGTGTTTTATACCCATAAAATTGAGAAATAAGTAAATTTCATGACATGTCGCCCCGGTCTCCCTTACTTGAAGGTCCATCCCGTTTCGTGCACAAATTCGTGGAGTACAGAACTTGGAAGATTTCAACTGAGTGAATTTTGCCTACGTCAGAATTTTAATTGATTAGCTGTGGCGCATCCACCGATCTACAGGCTGTATCACTTGGCACCCTTATTAATTGCTTACATCTTCCCACTTATTAAATTTACCTACATAATTTTGATCCAGAATATCGTTTAAATCTTGAAAAATGAAAAATTATGAGTTTCTAAAAACTTACCTTTTTTGTGAAAATCAAACCGGAATCCCTAATATCATAAACGCGAATAAACAATTACATTAAATTCTGAAAAACTGAATATGAATTCGAAACGTCGGTTAGAAATCGGTTACCATAAAACTGACCTTCGCACTTGCAAAATTTCTAATGTATTCGCTTTTTCGAAGACTTAGTTAAACTGGACCTTGGACTGTATCCAACATCAACTGTGTATCACTAGAAAAGTGACCTTTGAAATGCGTTTACTGTCGACTGAAGCAAATTCCAGGTCCTTTACTTACACGCCTAGTTCGAGGGCCATCTCATTCCCCATTGGCTACCAGTTACAATGCTAATGTGCTGAACACCGGTTGACCGTTATCCTTTTAATTGCTTTTGCAACCGCTATTCCCTAATATCCTCGCCACGAGCGAACGAATTTAAATTTCACTGTCAATTTTCGTAAAATGATGGTGTTTTAGATTCGAAAAGCAAAGTTGGATTTCGATACCTGGTTCGACTGAAGGGAATTTTGGGAGATTTATTTTCCATGGCCGTCTAGCATTTTTACTCGTATGCTGTCTCACAGATACCTGGGTCTTACATCGAATCCGTATTTTTCCCCTGCTAAAGACCAAGTTTAACTTTGCCAAAAAAAATTGAATACGATATCGGAATAGTGGGTTTCTTTGTCAGTGAATTCAAAAATTTCATCAAGTTTTGATCCGACTCTGATTTGGGCCATGAAATTCAATTTAATCACTTCAAATGGGCAAAATCAACTAAAGATAAAAATTGGAGATAAGGGGTTCTTATGTCGCCGAGTTCGAAAATTCAATTCAATTTTTGATGCGACCAGATTGGTGCTCCTGATTTTACTTTTCCTCCTTCAAAGAGGCCAATCTCACTTTGCTTTAAAAATTCAAAACAGTATTGGAGTACGGGTTTTCCGATCACTGATTTCGAAAATTCATTTTGATTTTGAATCTGACTTTGACTTGGGTTCTAAAATCTAAATCTGGCCCTTTTAAATAGGCAAACCGAACTCAACTTGAAAACTATAAACGCATTGGAATTGGAATTTTTGTGTCACAAGGCTTAAAAATTCAGCCAGATTCGTGATTCGATCCCGATTTGGACTCCAAATTTAACCTCCCTCTCCGCTTTGAACGATCGAGTTAACTTTTTCGAAAAAGTTGAAGTATCGGAATCCAAGTTTTTCGAGTCACTCGTTTGAAAAATCAAATTTATGTTCGTACCCAAGAAACAGTCCCACTTTCTCGATCCTGGGAAGCCCCGTAGTCCTACGAGAATCAGTTTTCTCAAAATAAGGTTTTTTCGTATTCCACCTACACCAGGGTGTACCTCAGCCAATTTTCATGCTTGTAAGTTCATCAAGGTCTTATTTTGTAGCAAATCGCCTCTACTTTCAAAATATGTGCATATTCACATACTTGATGAGCAGTTATCAACTCAATTTCGGATTTTTCGTGTTTCTTCTGTTAAGTAGTTGATGTTCTCAAAATAGATTTTTTTAATATATCATCTTTAAGAAGGCGCACCGCAGCTAATTTTTGTGCTAATAGGCACATATAGGTCTTATTTTAGAGTTTCGGTCGCCTACTTTCCCCTTCCACATACCAATAACGCCATATCGACAAATTGGGACTCTTTCTCGGGCACGTACACATTTGATATTTGAATAGACCCTGATTTGGGCTTCAAAATCAGAATTTGACTCCTTAAATAAGCAAAATTGAACCTATATAGAAACTTGAACAAAGCAGGGAGGGACGTACCAATGGGGAGGGGGCAACTTACCACCCTCCCCCCGTAGGAATTTTTCACTCAGCAGTTGGGAAAATTTACCAGTCAGGCTAATTGAAAAAACCCAACAAGTTTAAAAATTTTTGTTTTTGCTTTGATACTTAAGAATTGAGGAAGTTGGGAAAATCCAACTAGTCAAAAGGTTTTTCATCTTTTGCTTTGATAGTTGGAAATTTTGAGTTGAGTCAGTTGGAAAAATCCAACAGGTCGAACAGTTTTTTTTTTTTTTTTTTTTGCTTTGATACTTGGGAATTTTGAGTTGAGTCAGTTGGGACTATCACCCCCCCCCCCCCCGAGGGAAAACACTTTGATACCTCCCTGGAACAAAGTGTTAAAATGGAGATTGTTGAGGTCGCTGAATTCGAAACGAAATCTAACAGTTTTCTGATATCAGTGACTCGAAAAAATCTAATGGGGATAGCTTTTGGATTTTCCAGATTTTCAAGTTGAATGAGGTTGGCTCATTTGAGGTTTATTATTTCTTGCATTTTAGGGCACGTTCAGAGTTCGGCGAGATGATCGAATTTATGAAATGAAAGAGAAATATTGTTCTTTTCTATGTATAAAAGAAAATATAGTTAGATGAGATAAACTCTGTTTTCATTTTTTGAGGAAGTAGAAATTCTCACCTTCCCTTTTTTGAATAAGAAGAATTCCATCCTTTTTTTTGAGGACGGATAAAATGAATTTTTCCATTTTCTGAAGAATGAGTGACTTATTCAGAAAGAAAGAAAAAAGTAGAAAAAAGAGATGAAGAAAATCGTATTTTCTTTTGCTATGTGAATAGAACTTTGACCTTTTTTTTTTGCCTTAGAAAATAAGAAAATCGTCCCTTCCATTTCTTAAATGAGTAGGAAATGGTCCTTTTAATTGGAGGAAGGTTAAATAAGTAGTTCCATTTCTTTAAGAACGAGTATGTGCTTTGAGAAAAGGAAGAAGTCTGGTTTTTTTTCTCAATGAGGAGACTCATTCTTCCGTTTAAAGAAGTAGAAGAAAATCCTCCCTTCCCTTTTGTGAATGTAATGAGTAGAGACCGGATTCCTCGGCACTAAAAAGCGAAAAAATCGGCATTGAAAACCTCATTTTCGGCATTATTCGGCAGTAACCTACAAAAACCCCTCAAAAGCAACAAAAAAGTAAAGAAGTAATGAAATTCTACTTCATAGTCATAGATAAAGGAAAATGCATTTTTAGACAAATTTATCGTTATGCAGCACGGTGAGGTACTTCTCGATGTTCCCTTCCTTCAAATTAAACCTTTTATCGGTTAAGAGATTTTTGTACTCGGAAAAAGACCTTTCCACGTCAACTGAGACGAGCGGCGCATATGTATAGGAGCTGAGTACAACCGGGTCTTGTGAAATGTCGGACGTAAGAAACGTACTGTCGATGAGAGAGGCAGCAAGATCTCGTAACTTAGAGAAGCCGACGTTCTTGGTGAAGACGGAGTCGCATTTGTTCTTCAGGATGACCCCTCTTGGTCCAGGAATGTTGGCTATTTTGGCTCGAACATTTTCTATTTCCTCCACTTGCGCACTTAGGGACAAGCCGCGAGATTCTAATTTCTGTATGACGTTTGGTAAGAAGGAAGCGTACGTTTTAATGAAGGTCAAATCGCTTGGTAGACTCTTATCCGTCATCAGCGCCTTTATTTTACTCATATCTTGCGAGTCGTCAGGAAGGTCTGAAATGAGCTCGGAAAATGCTGGGAATCTGTTGGCGAAAAATACTGCAGCTCGTACCCATGAGCCCCATCTCGTGATAATAATGTCGGGAGGTAATTCACATTTCATGATCTCCGAGTACTTTGAAACACGGGCAGGACATTTCAGAAATATTTTGTGCTAAGCTAATTTTTCACTATCAATGACTGTATGCGTAATGCAATGATGATTCCTAATGAAAAGTGTGATGAAATTAGCGAAATCTGCAATTTTCGGCATATTCCGGCATTTTTCTCATTTTCGGCGTTTTTCGGCAAAATAAAAATTTTTCCTTGGGCTCCATTCACTCCGATTTGTGCTCATATGTGAAAATTACGCTCCCGCCCCTTCAGGAACAAAAGTGACAAATGCCGAGGAATCCAGTCTCTAGTAATAAGTCTCACATTCCGTCTTAGAAGAAGGAGAAACCTACTCCTTTTCTTGAGAAAAATGAGGAAAATTGTCCCTTAATTTTCCTTAATAACAGAATTTTTTTTTCTCCTCGGGGAAAAAATCATCCTCTTAAAGAAAATTGCTCTGTCTTTCTTCTTTCAATTACAAAAACTGCATCTTATCTTCGTGAAGAAAGAAATTTTTTGTGAAAAAATTTGTCCATTCAACAGAAAAAACGGGCAATTTTCTAATCAAAGTTTTGTCCAACTTCTAGTACGAAAATTTGGATTTTAGCTGCCCGAATACTATTTACAATTCCAGTGTTGGTGAGATATCCCAGCCCTTCTTCGAGTAAATTTATTCATTCCATGAAATAATAATATAGTGTTGTGAAAGGGCCTACTAATGTATCTGCAAAAGTTTTCAAAAATAAATTTTCAGTCCTATCCGCACCTGGCGCTTTCCTTACCTTAAGATTTTTCAGTGTGTGTTCCACTTCTTTTTTAAGAACTAGTGGGAAATGTTGCTCGTCTCCGGATTCTATGATTATGTCTTCTGTATTTATATTTGTTGGCATATTGCTCAAGTCTTTTTTCATTTTTGGTATTGACCCTGTTTCCTCCGTAATTTATTTGATTCTGTTCTCCTCGTAAGTTCTACAGTCTCTCCTGATCTCCCTTCTCACCAGTTTTTGCACTTCTGTTGGCTCTCTTTTCTGCCAGCCAAACGGGTATTTGATTTTTCTCAACTCTTCCCTGTTCTCAATTAGTTTTTTTGTATTCATTGATAGTTTATCGTCCGTTCGTTCTTTCTCTCATTTTTCCAAATGTATTCAATATTTTCTTAATTGCTCTCACTATTCGGTCGTATAAAAACATTGCACTCCTAGGTTTCTATCCGGTTCCATAGTATTTTCCAATTTTTCTTCGAGAGATGTTTTTACCTCATTTATCTTATACACTGGTATAATTAGTTTTTTAGCCCTTCCTGCCCCTCTGTAGGCGTTATACTTGTTCCTCCTTGGGAGAACCACAGAGTCTCTGCCTACCCTATGATTTGAGGAGCAATCAAATCTGGAGATGACTGACACATTCTTAACGATCACCATGTCTTTTACCAGGAAGTGGTCGATCTCATTTTTGACTTTTCCATTTGGTGAAATCCAAGTCCATTTACGTAACGATCTTTTTGGGAAGAAAGTACCTGCGATTTTTAAATTGTTCTTGTAGGTGAAATTAAGTAGTCTTTCCCTATTTTTGTTAGTATTCCCTATACCAAATCTTCCTTCATTTATATCCCCTTGTTCCTCCTTCCCAATTTTACTATTCCAGTCCCCATAATGATTGTGAAGTATTCTTTTTCCCATAGGAAAGCTTCCTGAAGCCCCTTATAAAATTTTTATGTTTCGTTTTCTTCCACATCCAAAGTTGGTGCGTACACCTTCGATTATTACAATCTGAACATTCTTTTCGACCCTTAATTTTAGTATAGGCACATTCTTTCACTTATCCTCTTAATTTCGGCGACCCCCCCCCACACACATTTTCCCTTATTAGAAAACCACGCCTCTGTGCCCTTTCGTTTCCCTATGATAATAAAAATAGCTCCCACTTTTCCTTTTCATCAGTCCTTCCCCTTCCTTACGTATCTTTAACAAACCTATGGTATCCCATTTTATTTTTCCAAGGGCATTTTCGAACTCATCTCAATTATCCCTGAACCTCCCTTCTTCTATCGGTTGTTCCGAGACCAAAATGTGTATAATCTATTTTCCCCTGCCAATCCCCTAGTATTAAAATATAGCAGTTCTAAACTAATTCTCGATGCTTTTTCACCTTTATTCTTAGAGGCGCGAATTTCATCTTGGATGGAGGTGTTTATGCCATATAAAAAATTGTTAGTATAAAAATTTGAAAAAAAATTGAATTTTATGTATTTAAATTTATACGAAAATATTCAAATAATTGAATCAAAATGAAATAATTTCTTAATAGCATTGTTATCTCAAAATAGTTTCTTAATTTTAAAATGTTATTTCATAGATTTTAATTAAAAATTATAATTGAAATTACTATTAATCCGTAGCCTTTGCACACCTCCGTCTTTCCCATCTCCGACTTCGCAATAAAAAAAATCACAGATGGGACGGGAAATTTTTATTTTTTCAAGTCGATTTTGTCCATTTAAAGCTTGAAATTTGAATTTTAAGTGCCAAATGAAACGTGAGCAAATTGTTCTGGTTGTCTATGTGTACTAAATTTTTTTCTTATCTTCTCTTGAAACGCGTTTCAACTTCAAAATCCACAACTGATGAAATGATTCTCTTTCACCTCAGGCATTTTTTTCAAATCAGAATTTTTCTGTTTCTTACACTTTAGTTCATCTTTGCTCGAGCTTTTGAAAAGCTTTCTCCCCAAATTATGAAAGATGGAGACAGAGGTGGGATTCTTGCACACAGATACGCTTGACAAACTAATGGGTGTGCCAAAGGGGGAGCCTCTCGCCTAAAAGCTTAACAGTTGGTTTCAGTTGGAAAATCAGTGGCACGTGGTTGGAACATTTGAGACTTTTTGAGACGTTTGTGTCTGTTTTTCCAACTCAGATAAGTACAATACCTCAATATTTTTCCACTCACTCCGCTTGCGAATTCAAAGCCTTTCCAATTGGAAAAGTTAATGTCCCCTTAGCCATTTACCTTCGGTATGCCCCTGTGTCCTAAATAAATGGTGCTATCTTCTACTCTAATTTCCTCCGTACTCAGCTTGATTTTTGGTGCTATTCTTCGATTTGTAACCAACACTGTTTTGCTAGTATTAATTTTCAAACCAACTTTCTGCCCTTCCTGTTCCAGTTCCTTGGCTATCGTTTAGACGTCCTTTCCGTCCCGGGCTATCAAGGTGACATCGTCCGCAAACCGTAAGTTATTCAACCATACTTCGTCTATTTTTAGGCCCCTGCCTTCCCAATTCTAATTATAAAAAACTTCTTCCAATAAGCTGTTGAATAGATTTGGTGATAGTGGGTTCTCTTGTTCTGCCCCTCTATTAATTTCGAAGTATTGCCCCGTTGTGTCTAAACGCACCCTTCCTTTGGCATTTTTGTACATTTCTTTTATTAATCTAATCATTTTATTGGGAACCCTTTGTCTCCGTAGAGCCCTCCACAGTGCAGGTAAGGAGATCTAGTCAAAAGCTTTTTGAAAGTCTATCAATAATATATTTAAATTTTGGTTGAAGTCTTTCGATTTTTCAATCAGTTGATTAATACCAAAGATTTGATCTATTGTCGAATAACCTTTTCTAAAGCCTGCCTGTTCGGATCTTTGGTTAAAGTCTAAGATGGGGTATACGCGATTTTTGATAATTTTTACCCAAATTTTCCCTAAATTGGAGGTTAAACTTATGGGGCTGTTGTTGTTAATATCTGCTTTGTCTCCTTTCTTAAATAATAATGTTATTTCCAATAATTTCCACTGTGTGGGGATTACCTCTCTCTCTAGAATCAAGTTGAAGATTACTGTAACTACCGGTGCCAACTCCATGGCATATGTTGTAAATTCTTTATTTCCTATCCCGTCCGGACCTGCGGATTTTCCCACCTTTAGTTTACTCAGGACCGAGAAAATTTCCTCATCCAATATTTGGGGAATTTTGTCCTCGTTTTCTTTTTCCTCCAATTTACAGATTTCACCTTCAGTCGCCTCCCCTTCCTCTAACTTCTGGTAGAAATCCGTCGCTTTTACAGTCCCTGAATCTTTTTTGAGGTCTGGTTGGCCGAGTGGATAGCGCGTTGGTCTCGGAATCCGGAGTTCCCGGGTTCGATCCCACGTAGCAACTTGCCAGATGTTCGACCTAGGCCGGTTTTTCGGCCAGAAGTGTAGCAGGCTAAGATAGCCCTAGCAGCCTCCCCGACGTCTCTGAGGTAATACTCGGAAAGGCGGATTCCAGGGCTCGGATTAAGACAACAAAAAAACTGAATCTTTGATTAGATTGTACATCCTCTCTGTATCGAATTTTCATATGTCCTCTTTAACTTTCTTTTTCACTGTTTTCCTGAGTTCCACTAACTCTATTTTTTCCACCCAAGTCTTACTTTCAGCTCTTACCAAAACATTTTTTTTCGCAGTTTTCTAGTTCTGGCCGAAATTTTATTTTTTGTGCTTAAGTTGGACTCCTCTAGCGCAAAATTATTATGTACTTTGTTCAAGATTTTTTCTAATTTATTATTTGCTTGTTGGGCCTTCCTCTCCTTTTTCCAATATACCTTACCAAGTTCTGAGATCAGTACTTAGGACAAACAATATCCTTTAAAGATAATATGGAAAAGGAACTGCGCAGGCTTGGAAAAGTTTCTGGTCGTTGAAACAGATACACAAGAGCGAAATGCTATTAAATCTGAAAGTAAAAGTGTTGGAAGGGTGTACACTACTGGTCCTGACTTTCGGAGCACAGACATGGGTAACTACAAAAGCACAAAATTAAAAATGGCAAGAACCCAAATTGTCATGGAGCGATCGATTTTGGGAATAAAAATAAAGGATAGATTAAGAAATACCGAAGTAAGAAGTCTGATCGGAGCAAAAGACTGGAGGTATACTGCTAAAAAATTAAAATTTGATTATCCAGGACATGTTGCCAGCGAAGGTGCAGGGAGGTGGGGCAGAAGAGTGTTGGACTAGTATCCTAGGGAGGGAAGGAGAGCCCAAGAAAGACCTTGAAAACGTGGCACGACTAACTGAAAAATATAGGGGGGCTTTGGATAAGGGGAGCAAGGAATAGGGACTGGTGGAGAAGGGTGGGGGAGACCTATGCCCGCTCAAAGGCGCACTAACATTCCTATGAAACCGGGTGTAGTAATCTCATTTTGATATTGTGAAAGGGTGTAATAAATAAAACTAAATAAATGCCCCTGTGTAAAACTGTCATTTTCATGCCGAGATAAAATTGGTCCTCAAGCAATCAGTGAGGTGTAATTTGACGCCTTCGATATCACTGGGAAAATATATTTCTGCTTCTACTTTTTTCTCTAATTTCATATCCGTTCTTAAGTTTGGATAAACGCCTTTTTTTCATTTAAATTTTAAAGTTCTTGGCTACTAGAAAGGGATTTTTGCCGATATCGAGGTTCTTGGATACTAGAAAGGGATTTTTGCCGATATCCAGGGAGGTGGAAATTCAATCAGAAATTTCAAGGATGAAAATCGGAATGAGTGCGAAAGTAGGCTTACCAACTGTGGACCTTTCCAAGAATATCAAAAATGTAAAATTGGGTGTTACGGAGACTTCACAGGACATTTTAACGAGAAATGAGGACGTGTACCTAAATTTAAGAGTCAGACTCAGCGTTTGTACGGAAGGTTAATATGTCAATGTGCGAAATGAGGACTTATTCCTAAATTTAAGAATCAGACCGGCGTCTGCATGAAAAATTAGTCTTGAAATGTGTATTTCGATTTTTTTTTGTCTATTTATGTGTAGTTTAAATAACTTGAAGAATGCAAAAAATGACTATTTTTTGGCTTTTCCGAAGGCTATTGGTGGAAAAATGGTCCCGGGAAAATTTTTCTAATTGCTTCGGAACGAGCATGAAAAATGGGTCTGGAATA
Organism: Acanthococcus lagerstroemiae; assembly: GCA_031841125.1. Taxonomy (NCBI): domain Eukaryota; kingdom Metazoa; phylum Arthropoda; class Insecta; order Hemiptera; family Eriococcidae; genus Acanthococcus; species Acanthococcus lagerstroemiae. Next base: position 18,928 of record JAJSSI010000253.1, read on the forward strand.
GTTGATTCCTTACTTGGGGAATCCAAAAAGTCGAAATTTGTGATTGAGGGTTATCAATAAGTACTTGTCTACTTGCTATTACTTTTTCGGAATGGGTTGCTACTCCCTCCCCTCTATGTGTGTTCTCGTGTTGAGGAAATTTGAGGCGAAAATGTGTGGCTGACGCTTGTCGTAAGTTTTCACCAGTACTACCCTACCAGACGACTGTACAGAAATTTGTTTACCTTCTCGAGTATTCTTTACACGAAGGTTCTTTTATTTGCTAATCTATACGGAAAGATTTCCGAGAAACAATTACCGGTGAATGTCCACAATAACGGATCTTCGTATATCCATTAACGGTAAGCCTGGACTCCGTTGTCTCTTGTTCAAAAGTCGATCTCGTGAGCTCTATGAACTCTTTTACAATAGCCAATATTTTTCAGCGTGATTTCGACGACGACATTTTGTGTACAAAAGTGACAAATAGCTTTCGCTTACCTACAAGAATCAGCAGTTTCTTAACTTCTGTTCTTAATGATGTTCGGAATTGTATACATTTTTGGAATTTTATAATTATCCTGAAAACTAAATTTATTTTCGTGTGTTGTATTCTTCTGCTCTGTCCTAATATGCGACGCTCCATTTACGAGCTCCCGGACTAGTAGTCGCCTTTCGAAAACGATTTGACATTTGCATTCAGTCACGGTTATAAAGAGGGAAAAACAGTTAATTTTAAATCCTAGTCATTATCATCGACATGTCAGTGTCCGGATGCCATTCAAGCATTTCTTCGCGAATTTTGTGCGGTCATATTTGGGGCTGAACTGAGAATAGAAAAGAATTTCATGATGGGACTGGTTGCTTAGATTTGCACGTTTGCAGAGTGGTGACAGCAGAGCCAGATTTCTCATAAGGCTGACTGGACTGAAGCCTCGGCGCAAACTTTTGAGGGAGCAAAAAATGAAAGTTATACCAAACTACAGTATACTGGTAGTGTGGCTTGAACCGTTTCTAGGGAAAATGGGCGCCGAGAAAAGGTAGGAGAAAAACAATCTTTCCGTGGATAGAAGGCATTTATAACGCCAGTGCAATAAGGTAAATCGCGAGTGAACAATTTTTTACTCTTAAAAAAATGAAAAAAAAATAGTTGGTCAGCGGCGCAAATTTTCCATTAGCCTTAAGCGCAAAATATCTAAATCCGCCTCTGGGTGATAGTTTAATTTGTGTAATTTTTTCAGTTTCTCTCTTTACTTTGATAGCGATTGAATATTACTCGCTTTTTCCTCATTGTACAGGATGTTTCACGTATTGATCCCTCACTCATTTTCTTGACCGCGAAGTCGGAGTTCGCGGGATAAAAGTAAAGATGTAATTTTTTTCGAGTAGGAAATTCTTATTCGCCCCAAAAAGAAGGCTTGCACATATGACCAACTTTTGAATCCTAAATGGAAATATACCTACTAATAGTTACCTTACACATTCATGTTCTAGCGCAGTCATGAATTTCTCAATTTTAGCATTTTATATCAAGGGCGGATGGGCGCTAAAATTATTACCGGGCATTTGGAGTGATGTGGCGCCGTAAGAGTTTTGTCGTCCACCCCCCCCCCCCAATACACACACGTAAATTAAGTTGACTTTTTTAATAAAGTGTATTTATAACTGAGAACACCAAGAAAAATGTTCAAAAAATGATAAGTAATGATGAAAATTATTTAAAAAAACGTGTCGGAGGTTAGAAAATATGACGGAGGACTGGCAGAAAGGAGGAGAGGCAGCTATCAATACTACTTTGGTTCCACAAAAGTTTACAGGGGGTGGGTTTTTATATTAACAAACATATCAAAAATAATGTTGTGGAAATAAAAATAATATCTGAAAGAATATGCCTACTATAACTGAAAATAGATGAGAAGACAAAACTGCAAATCTTGTAAGTGTACGCACCTATAGCTGGAGCAGAGAAGGCAGAAGCAGATAAATTTTACGACGATCTGGAGGCAACCATTGAAACAGAGAAGGAATGCTGTCAGGTAATAATGGGGGACCTCAACGCAAAAGTAGGAGGTGAGGCTAATTTAAAACACTGCGGCCCATTTGGTGTAGGGGAGAGAAACGACAGGGGGGAAAGATTTGTAGAAATTGACCAAAAATTTAACTTACGTAGAGCGAACACTTTTTACAAGAAAAAAAAGTCAAAAGGAAATGGACATGGATCTCGCCAGACGGGAAAACTAAAAGTGAGACTGACCACCTACTAATAAATGACTTGTTAGTAGTTAAAGATGTAACAACACTGTCAAAATTTGGCTTCTCATCAGACTGCCGCATATCACGCTGTAAATTGAGCATCCTGCAGAGAGCCCAGTATAAAAATCACAGGAAGGGTAAAGGGAGAGGAAGGCGGATCATTCCAGTCAGAAAGAAAGAGGATGCACGCCAGAAACTAAAATCAGTGCTAGAGGAAATGATGAGTTGGGAGTGACTAAGGCTAAAGAGAAAACCAGGGATAAGCTTTCAAAACAGACTCTCGAGTCAGGAAGAATAACCTTTGGAAAAATAGAAATTAAACACCATTGGACAAAACTGAGCTAACTGAAATACAAAAATGTTAGAGAAGATATTAAAAAAATATGATTAGGAAAAAATTCAAGATATTTTGGAATGGTCCCCTAAAAAAGTTAGGCTCGAACTCGGTGGTGGGAGAGACATTATGCTGAGGCTAAAAGATCAGACAGGAAAAGTGACTCAAAATCAAGAAGAAATTGTAGAGGCAGCAACAAGTTCTTATGAGGCCTTTTACCGCGAGAGAAACGAGCTATCAAAAATAGAAAAAACTGGACGGTAAAAGGAGGAAGGAATCTCGGAAATAATGGAGAGAGAAGTGGAATACGTACTGAATAGTCTGAAAAATGACATAGCCCCAGGACGGGATGGAAGTACGAACGAAATGCGGAAAAGGTTTGGCGATCGGAGAGTGCCACATCTGGCTAAAATATTTAACAAAATTCTAATTATGAAAATACATCCAAAACAGTGGAACTTGATCGAAATAATATTATTATACAAAAAAGGGGGGAAGGGAACTCATTGAAAATTACAGGCCAATATGCCTAACATCGAACATCTGTAAAGTATTTATGACAGTCTTAAAAAGACGTGTTAATAATCATTTGGATTCAAATCATCAGGGGAATGAACAGGCGGGATTCAGAAAAGGCGTCTCAACTGTAGAGAATATTTTCGTTGTGAACCAAGTTATTGAAAAAACACACGAATATGATGTGGAAATTTAAATGCTTTGCATAGGCTTTCATAAGGCATTTGATTCAGTGGATCATAAATACCTATATTTATATTAAAAGCACTTGAAATTAAGGGAATTGAAAGTGGGTTTATTAAAGTCATACAGAATTGATATGCAAATTCGAGTGCAAAAGCCAGCCTTAAAAGCAAAGGGAGGGAATTCAAAATTGGGAGGGGGGGGCGTTCGACAATGGGATACCTTGTCGCCAAACCTCTTCAACTGCATTCGGGAAGAAGTATTTCGTAATCTGAAGTGGAAAAGAAGGGGACTAAAAATAAATGGAGAATTTCTAAGTAATTTAAGGTACGCAAACGATTTTATCTTATTTGCCGAAAATAGTAAGGAGTTGAGAAAATGGCAGAAGAGCTATTGAGGGAATGCAAAAAAGCTGCTCTCAAGCTGAATGGTTGAAAGAGGGAAAAGGAAAAATCTGATAATCAGTGGGCAAGAGATAGAAGAGGTAAAAGAAATCGAATATCTTTGGGACAGATTATTAGTTTTGAAGAAAGAGATAACAAAGAAATTATGAGGCGTATCAAAAAGGGGTGGAACAACTTCTGGGCATTAAAATCTATTTTTTGTCAGAATTTCAACACCGTCCTCAAAATGGAAATACTAAATAGCTCAACGGTACCAGCCCTCAAGTATGGAGCGCAAACCTGGTCCCTTACAGGGAAGCAAATGGTGAAGCTACAAATTACGTTCAGATCTATGTTGAGGAAACTTCTAGGACTGCGATGGGTAGACAAAATCTCAAATGCAAAGCTATACAAAATGGTGGGAGGCGGGGATATTAGATATAATGTCAAACAATTAAAGTGGAAATATGTGGAGCATCTGGCAAGGGCGGATAGCAACAGATGGGGAGTAAAAGTACTCAACTGGATGCGCTGCAAATGAAAAGAAAGATAGGACGGCCAGTAACTAGATAGATAGATGAGCTTGTCAGAGAACTGGGGCCCTGGGTGGCAAAGATTAGCGCAGGATAAAAGAAAATGGAAAAGCTACGTGGAGGCGTATGCCCGAAAATGGGCGGAGGTACTCCTACCCACGTTTGGTCAACAACCGGCGAAAAATGTGCGTACCCATTAAAATTTTTCAATCACTTTATTTCTCTTTAAATTGATCAGCGCTGCCGCACGTTTTTCGACTGTCGTCGCAACATACGCTTATTTTATTTTTGTAAGTATTTTATATACGCTTACTTTTTTTTTTCAACGTACCGGCACCGGAGCGTCAAATGGCGGCGGCGCACCGGGCGTTTGCCCGAATTTCCCTATGGCCCATCCGCCCCTGTCTTATATGCTTTTACTACTGTGTATACGTGAACGAAAACCGTAATGCTCCCCCGACGTGAATTCAGTGATCAGCATTTCCATAGAAATTTATTTTTTCTTCCAGCCATGGCCATACTTGAGCGAAACCCGTAATTCTAGTCATGTGCTCATTGATCTTGATCTTTGCTGGGCCCTGTGGCGACTGCAGTTCTTCTTTTCTCTTCTCCTTTCCAGCTCAGTTAAACTCACAGTTCTTTAGCTCTTCATGGTGACAATTCAGTTCAGTGGTTGACATTTCCATTTTCTTCCTATCATGGGTATACTTAGGCGAAAACCGTAACGTTCCCCCGACACGAATTCAGTGGTTGACATTTCCTGCGCCTGCGCGACTGTAGTATGCAGCCGTGTTGTTAATATAAATTCCCATGCCCTCCTCCCCTCGACACCGTTACAAGTAAATTGGCTTGAGGGTCAAATCATCGAAGTCGGGTATTTCCAATCACTGATTTCGAATATCACATCAGATTTTTGATCATGTTCCGGTTGTGACCTAAGAATTCAAATCTAGGGCATGAAACCAGTTAAACTTGAAGAACTAATAAATTATGGAAATTATTTAATTTATTTTTTGGAGGAATGGAGGGAGGGGATGGCTGATTTTGAATGTTCCATCAGATATTTGATCTGGTCTAGATTTGGACCACATATTCAACCTTTTCTTCATTAAATGGGTAAAATCAACTTGGATTTAAAAATTACAACGTCGCAAATTGGGGTGGGGGCATCAATTTGGCCGAGAAAATCGAACAAAATAATATCATCGTAATTTTTTAAAGAGAAGTTCTTGAATGATTTCTTTACATTTTGTACACTGGTTACTTGTGAAGCGACTACATATGTCCAAGTGCCAAAATAAAAGTGACAATAAGTTTTCGTTTTTCTTTCCAACTAATTGAAAATTATCTTCAATAATGTGACTAGAAAGCTTGTGAAACATGGAATTACGTATATGTCGAGTAAAATTCAAGTTTTGCCTCCAGGTTGCAGGGCGTGTCAGAAGCATCACTTAGGCTAAGTAAAATTTACTTCGATCTGGAAAAGTGACGAAATGATTAAAAGGAATTGCTGTAATTGTCCCTCATGTTCACCCCCCCCCCCGCAAATCCTGGCCAAGAGTACGTAAGCAATTGAATCGATTAGAACCGAAAGGGGTTAAATCCACTTTTGTTGATTTTGCTTTTTTCACGGATGATATGGGGTATTGAAGTATCGCGGGTCTGCTGGTGTGGTCGAGATTTCGTGAAACAGCTGGAAAAGTACTTTTGGCAACATCGCTTTCTTTCATTCTTTTTAATAAAATTTTTTCAAAAAACAGATTTTTTCCAAAAATTGTTCAAAAAATGGTGTATTTTAGTGTAAAAAATAGAAATAAATAACTTACGACCCTCCCCCCTCTTTTTGCATTTTTATACCTGAGAAGTGCTATTTTCAAAAACGAAATCAGAAC
>JAJSSI010000254.1:0-21842 GCA_031841125.1 Acanthococcus lagerstroemiae
TCTGGCACTGTCAGTTTTCTGTCGGAAATTGTCAGGCGGGAATGCAAAATTGGGAAATAGCCGAATGTAGCAGTACAGCGGGCGCAATTTTGGATGATGCAGAGCCATTTCCTACCCTGCTTATTGACTGTTACTGTTGGAAAAAGAGAAGTAATTTTATAGCTTTCGTCATGTGGTAACACTGTTTATCTTTCTTACCATCTCCGGTACTCGTTGATTTGTTGTTGTTGTAATTTTTTTCTACAAAGCATGGTTTCTGTTGTTTCTTTCGTTTAAATAAAGTTAGTTTAATACGTGCATCATGTCCTCTGATTTAATAACTTAACATGGTAGCAGAGGTCCGTGGTTATTGTTCGGTTATTTCGTTGTGCGTTTCTTCTCATCGTGTCAAGTATGTGTAAATTCAAAGAAATGTCGTAGTCATGGCGTCGTCGTCCGTACTTGAGAAATTCGGCATCACGCCGTTTAACGGTAAGAACTTCAATAGCTGGAAGTTTCGTGTAGAGTCAGTGTTGGATCAACAAGATGTAAAGTCAAGCATTCGCACGAAAACTGAAAAGCCCGATGAAGATAAATCTGATAAGAAGGCGAAAGCCATAATTATAGCGTGTTTATCCGACGCGTATTTGGAGTATGTAAAGGATAAAACTACGGCGTTCGAGATGTGGGAAGCGTTGTCAGCGGCGTTTGAGAGAAAAGGAATTGCCTCTCAGTTATACTTACGAAAGAAACTGCTCACGATGAAGTATAAAGAAAGTGAAGAGTTGGAGAAATTCTTTGTTCGGTTTGATGAATTGATACGTGAACTGCGGTCCACTGGAGCGAACTTAGATGAAGTCGACGTTGTGTGTCATTTGTTGCTGTCCTTACCAGAATCCTACAACGGAATCGTCACAGCAATTGAAGCGTTGGACCAGAAAGATTTGACTGTGGATAGTGTCAAAGGAAAACTATTGGACTACTCTGTGAAGAAGGAAATGAAGAAGGACGTATCGGATAATGGTGATAGTTCAGTTGCCTTTCCGTGCAGTAGGGAGAAGTTCTCATCAAAAAATAAATTCGTTAGTAGTTCAAGTAATGATAATAATAAGCGTTCAAATCTTGTAAAGAATAACCGAGTAAACTTAGCAAAAGCCGGTAATTTTAGTGATCGGTATAATACCGGTAATTATAATGATCGTGTTAATGTAGTCGGGAATACGCAGAATTTTCAGTGTTTTAAATGTCAAAAGTATGGGCACAGACAATTTGAATGTCGTTCGAAAGTGAATTATGATTCAAAGAAAAGGGAAGTTTTTTTGGTTACAACTCATTCCTACTTATCAACGGTAAAAGAGGAGAAAGAAGGTGAGATTGTATTTGTGGTTGATTCAGGGTCAACTGACCATATGGTTACAAATAGGAATTATTTTTCTCGAATATGGGACCTGAAAAATGAGGTAAGAGTTAATGTAGCAAAAGAGGAGGCATCTATAGTAGCAAGAGAAGAGGGTGTTGTGTATGTGTATTGCGAATTTTCGAACATGGATATTGAAATTAAAAATGTGCTGTATATTAGGGAATTGAGACGTAATTTATTATCAGTGCAACAGTTAGAAAAGAAAGGCTTTACTGTAGTTTTTAGTAACAGCACTGTATCAATATCTAAGCGTGGGCAAGTGTTGGTTACTGGTAAACTTGAGAATGGTCTGTATATGATAAGATTCAGTCTAAAGAATAAAACGAGAAAGGTTGAAAGTAATAATTGTTTTAGCTCGAATACGAGCAAGGATACAGTTAGATGGCATAAACGTTATGCTCATATAGGTTACAAAAGTTTAAGTGAATTAATAAAGAAGAATATGGTACTTGGTCTAGATATAGGTGATTTTTGTGAATCTGCAGAAGAGAAGTGTAGGGTCTGCATTGAGAGCAAACAGAGTACTCTACCTTACTCTAGAACTGTATTGAATAGAAGTTCACGACCTTTAGAGTTGGTACACACGGATATTTGTGGTTACATAACACCAGAATCTTACACTGGTGAGAAATATTTTCTTACTTTTATCGATGATTTCACTAGTTTCAAGGCAGTATATATTCTTAAACGTAAGTCTGAAATGATAGAACGTTTTCGTGAGTATGAAGAGCAGGTAAATTCATGGTTTGGAAATAGAATTGCAGTTTTGAGGTGTGATCAAGGAGGCGAATACAAATCTGGAGAATTTCAGGCATTATGTAAACAGAAGGGAATTCGAATCCAGTATACAAGTGCGTATGACTCCCCCTTGAACGGTGTAGCGGAACGTGCTAATCGCACAATAGCAGAGAGAGCTAGGGCCATGTTGTTAGAATCTGAAGCGCCGAAGGAACTGTGGCCAGAAGCAGTTAGGGCTAGTGTATATGTGCTGAATCGGAGCCCATCTGCTGCTATTAAGGAGTCTAAGACACCTGCAGAGTTATTCTACCGAAAGAAACCTGATGTTGGTAGAATGAGAACCTTTGGGTGTTTCGCATATAGGTTAATTCCCAAACAATTTCGTAACAAGTTTGACTCTAAGAGTGAGAGATTATTTTTTGTAGGATACACAGATTCAGGCTACCGCTTATGGGATCCAGTGAAGAAGAGGATTTGTTTTGCAAGGAATGTGGTTTTTGATGAAACTAAAACATTTGCGAATTTAGTTCAGCCCAAGAATAAACAAGTAGTAATTGAGGCACACGAGGATGAAAAACCTGAGGAAGAAGTAAGTGAGCAAGTGGACAAAAAGGATGATGATTATGATATTGTAAATATATCTGTAGAAGAGATTGATGTGAGTGGTAAATCAGTTAGTGATGAGCCAAGGCATTCTCAAAGGGAACGAAAGATGCCTGAGCGACTAAGGGACTATGAAATTAGTGCTTATGCATGTGAAGTTCAAAATATACCAGTATGTTACACGGATGCAATTAAAAGTGAGGAAAAAGGAAACTGGAAACAGGCAATGAAAGAGGAAATTGATGCAATGAAGGAAAACAAAGTTTGGTCGTTGGTAGAACGTCCAGCTAAAGACAAGGTTATTAAGAACCGATGGGTTTTTGTTAAGAAAACAGATAGAGAAGGCTTAGTTAAGTTCAAAGCTCGCCTAGTGGCTAAAGGTTTTATGTTAGACTACAATGAAGAAACATATTCACCAGTTGTGAAAATGACAACTGTGAGGCTCTTAGTTAGTTTAGCTAATCTGAGAAGTATGTTTATTGCTCAACTTGATGTAAAGACCGCATTTTTGAATGGAGTGCTCGATAGTAGAGTATATATGGAACAGCCAGAAGGATTTGAATATGATAAAAACAAAGTATGTAGATTAAATAAATCAATCTATGGTTTAAACTGTTCACCAAGAAAATGGAATGAATGTTTTGATAGCTTTGTCCAAAGTATCGGATTTACCAGGTCAAAGGTTGATAGGTGTCTTTATGTAAAAAATTGTAATAGTATAATAACCTATCTTGTTCTATATGTCGATGATTTACTTATTTTTTGTGATAATCAATCAGAGTTATCACAAGTAAAACAACAGTTGATGGCTCGTTTCAATATGACCGACCTAGGAGATATGAATAAATTCCTGGGAATAAATTTTTCTTGGGATAGAAAGAATCAAGTGGTATCTATGGACCAGAGGGATTATATTGAAAGTTTATTGATAAAGTATAATATGACTGAATGTTATCCAAATAGAACCCCTATGGAAAAAGGCTTGAAAATCGTCAAGTGTACAGATGGGAATAATAAAACTGAGTGTCCATACAGGGCACTCATTGGTAGTTTGTTATATCTAGCCTATGCAACAAGGCCGGATATTCTTTTCGCTGTTAATTATCTGAGTAGGTATCAAGAGAACCCTACCAATACAGAATATAACTATGCAAAACGGGTACTAAGGTATCTGAAAGGGACAATAAATTATAAATTGTACTACGGATTAAGTAAAGAAAAGGAGGATATCAGTTTGGACGGATTTGTAGATGCTGACTTTGGGAGCGACCCAAATGATCGGAAGTCAGTGTCAGGTTTTGTTTTTAAGATGAATGGAGATGTAGTAAGTTGGTGTACAAGAAAACAAAATGTAGTGGCGTTATCCAGTACTGAAGCTGAATATATTGCTTTGGCTTGTGCTGTAAGTGAGGGTCTTTGGATCAGAAATATCTTGAACGAGTTGAGGTTGCAGTGGAATAACAAAATTGTGATGTATGAGGACAATTTAAGTACTATCGCATTAGCCCGGAATGAAGACAATATTAAACGTACAAAACATATTGATGTTAAGTATAGATTTATTTCAGATTTTATTGATAAGAAGATAGTTTTTGTAAAACATGTTGATTCCGCTAATCAGATTGCTGATATGTTCACAAAGTCGTTGTCCTATGATCTATTTTGTAAGTTCCGTAATTTGTTATATTTAGCTGATTGAGATTTTTTTATTTTGATATTACTTAATTATAAAATTAAGGGGAAGTGTTGGAAAAAGAGAAGTAATTTTATAGCTTTCGTCATGTGGTAACACTGTTTATCTTTCTTACCATCTCCGGTACTCGTTGATTTGTTGTTGTTGTAATTTTTTTCTACAAAGCATGGTTTCTGTTGTTTCTTTCGTTTAAATAAAGTTAGTTTAATACGTGCATCATGTCCTCTGATTTAATAACTTAACAGTTACAATGATGATAATGTTGATGGAGAATTAATATGCTATATTGCAGGGTCGGCAACAAATGCTGTTCTGAAGAAAAATTTGTGCAATACGTGTTGGTCTTACTTGAATAATAATATTACGACTAGTTTTACCGAATATATTTGTTCTTTAGATAAAGGTGGTCTCAAAAGTTACCCAACAATAATGTACTAAATCTTGTGTTTAATATTCAAATTATTTATCAACAAAACCGCTCTTATATTTTACGTAATGGTAATAGTAATGAACTGGTAGTCCAGAAAATTGTTAACGACATTTTACTTGATTTTCCAGCATGTTGTAATTTGAAATACGAAATCGCGAAGCATTTTTTTGTTGTTAGAAGTTACGCAGTATCAAATTTCTACAGAAATACAAAAAAACGTGAAACTATGTACGGCACAAGCACTGCTAAGAGACGTAAGGTGTAATTATAATGTATAATAAACCTTTATTGAATACTGTAATTACAATAATAAGCCCATATTTTAGGCATAGGCCTCACTCAACCTGCTCTATTCCAGTCCGTCTGCTTCCACTCTATGGCATTTATATTTCCAATAAGTTTTATAATATCGTCGCTCCATCTCTCTCTTTGTTTTCCTCTCTTCCTCTTCTTTAAAGGCCCATTCTCGCTACTTGTCCCGCCTAACTGGCTTATTAGGCCGCGCTGAAGGTGTTAATGTTTTTGTTTGTTAAATAAAATATTCCACGTTGTTCAGTAATATGTATTTTATTGCCGGTGGAAATGGTTTTTCAGAAATAGAGGGACTGTATCAAACAGAAAAATGTTGTAATATTACTGATCATTAATAAATTAATAAAGTTTAATGTACGTTGGTAATACATGGCTTTTCAACTATAAAGGACACAATCCTTACTCATGAATAAATAAATAAGTTAAGTATATAAGGGTGTGCTCATTTAGTATTACATATATGTTATCAAATATTGAATTGGTCAGAAGAGTTTATAGTAAATTTAGCATTCATAGTATTGAATACCTAACATAGAACAAAGACTCCGACATCACCAAAATAAAGATCAACGTGTCGAAAATCATTGTAATAACTTCCGCCTAACGTTCAAATTCCTTATCAATCTAGTCATTGCCATTAATTTCATGTAAAGTTTGATATGTTCTTCCAATAGCGTATTTTTCTCTTCTAGCAGTTTGGTCGAGGCAGTACCCGAATCTGCATCATGTATTCTCTGGAAAATTGACTCGCAGGGTAGTAAATGTATTTAAAAATCAACAACAAATTCAATAATTCGGCCTATGTCTACTCACTAGATCATCTTTATCATTTGTGGATTGTGATAAACTAGTAAATGCCAAATGGCTGTGTTTGTGAGGACTAAAATCACCCTGTAATCGTAACAGGTCGATCGAGTCAACAATATTTTTATACAAATATGAATCAACTATAAAAAACGAAATGAGAACTTACCATAATATCCGTTCTTCGATTTTCTATGATGCGAAAATAATCTGTATTGCAGGATCAGAGGAGGGACAAGTATTAGAGGAATACAGTGGTACACAAAGAATAAGCTTTTGTTCACTTGAATACTCGATTTATCGAGGAACTAACAGTTGCAGTAAGTAATAATACCAAAAAAATTACTCATAGAAAATGTAAGTATTCATAATTTCTCGTTTTTCAAAAATTTGCATCCCGCTTATGGAATATGATAATAGGATCTACATTGTGATAATATTACGTTGTTTTTGTTTACTCTTGGCTTCTGCTACTAAAATGGCGGTCAAGAGTACTCATCATAGTCTAGTATCCCTAGTAATAGATCGCCCACTGTTTGTTGTTGGTATAAATGACGGGAATTAGTAACCCGATGTGCAAAACAAAAAGTATGTAACAAAAATTTTTGTCATTTTGTCGCATTTCGTGTTACATAGTAGCAGTATCGTAGTTCATAAATATTCCAAATGGGAAATGACAGATAGCGCAACAGTCGAATTGTTACACATAAACCTGAAGCAAATTTAACACAACATTTGCGACTTTGTAACCATATTAATTTCGTATATTGTAACAAAAAGGCCAAAGAAATGTTTTTAAGTAACAATTACCTCAGTGGCGGAATGGATTCGGCAACCGACTTGTACGCGAGGGGTCCCGAGTTCTAGCCCCACTGGAACAAAGCAGAAATTTGTGCGTTTTTCGTTCTATCATAATCCTCCCCTTAATTATTTATAGCTGTATCTGTCCGTACTCATTAATCACAATTTGAACATAGAAAATTTTGAAACATCGTTAGTATTCTCCCTTATTATCATTTGAGGACCTATCTGTAAAAAGGGCTTCGCCCTTTTTGCCGAGATCTTGATTTTTGAACTTTTCAGATCATAAATTATCTTTTATGAATTTTTTTTAAACCCATAAGTTTTTCCATCTCAGGAAAAAGGACTTCCGTTATCATATTTCTAATGATCTGTATCGTGTGTTATTGAATGTATTCGAAGTGTGATAGTTGCATTTTGTAGAAGAAGAGTCCCTCTTCAATTTTTGTTCTCACAATTTTTTTGATTGAACTCGTTGTTGCAGAGATATTTGATCTACAATTTCAAACTGATTTTTCTGTGATGAATTTTTCCTCACGGACGCCCTTTTTACAGATAGGTCCTCATTTCAGTCTGTGTAGCAAGCGGAAATGATGGAATATGAATTCTTTACGTGACAGTATGGTTTATGGTCGGATTTATTCAGTGCTGTCAAAGATTTTAATGCATTTGAGTGCATTCATTCGTTTGCTTTTTTCTACCGCTTGGAGCGCTACAATCGGCAAAATTGTAAGCCATTTAGCGAAAAAATTAAAATAACAAAATTCGTACAGCGTAAGATTTCCTAGAAGTTACCTTCTCACATAAAAAGTGATTTTGATCGATTTAACAAAAGCTTCCGCCCACCACCCGCGCCGTTCATCAATTATCACTCTTATGTTGTGCGCGACACTAGCGCTGCGCGGCCCGAATAGAAGCATTATTGTACACTGCAGCAACATCACGTGAAATAGTGTTTTTCTTTGCAGTAATAAATGTGTGATACAGGAAAATAATTAGTAATAATGTAGACACTTGAAAAAATTACAAATTATGCAAAAAAAAAATGAGATTATCAAATTATTTTACTTTTGTAGACTTTTGGCTTGCACTTTCTGCTACTAGCGTTCCGTTGTCTTGCTTTTTTTTTTGATCGCTTTCCTGGCAGTGTTGCCAGGTTTCTTGGAAAGCAGGTCGCTATGTTGAAACATAAAAATCGCCACTGCAATTTTCCTCATCCACGAACCATAATGAGACTTGGAAAAATAACCTAATTTACATAGAGTTTTAGGTCCTTTTTCTTAGAACGAATTTGCTGGGATCAATTTTAGAGATCTCTGGAGAGCCAAGAGCCACTTCAACAATTTGAGGCCAAGAAAAAGTACCTTATTGAAGAAAAATATGATGTTTTAAGAACTATTTTAGAGATCCAGAGAGCTGAGAGCCGTTGATTTGAGATCTGAGCACGAGCACTGAGCAGGGTTCAAAAATCGCCACTTTGGCGACTTTTCTCGCTATCTGGCAACACTGCCGACTGAACGTACTTGTTGCTAGCCGGGTTCGGCGGCATGGTGGTTTTTCTTTTCGATCGTTAGTCGTTACTTTGTACGTTTTTCGAAATTACCGAAGTTTCCATTTTGAAGTTGAATATTATGGCCTCAGAAATTACCGATTTTAGAAAAAAAAGGTAAGATTTCATTCCCTTGTTCTATTCATGATGTGAGCTAGACCATCGGTGTAAATATCGTTTAATTTTCAGTTTTCGTATTATCGAATGTCACTCATAACTTGATGGGCTTCTCATCGTTACTGTGTTCTATTCTTTGAAAATTACTGAAGAGGTAAGTTTTGTTCTTTCTTTTCGATTATGAAAGAACATGCAATGTAAATACACGAATGTACGCTCTTGTTTCTGTTTCTGACGTACGTGCTATAAAATTTCGGATGAAGACGACTCGGAAGCACTCGCCAATGAACGTATATATTATTTCGACTTGAACTATTAAATGGATAATTCTAATGACTCGTATAGTTAATAAAATTAAGTTTTAAGTTCATGAAAATCAATCATCAGTGACAGAGAATTTTTGATGTTGTACGTACTTTTTATTAAGAGCTCGGGTCAGGAGATTTTTTAATCATAATTACACTTCTCTCTGCTCTATTCCTTTTTATTATTTATGAAAATTATTTAGTTAATACATGCATTTACTTATGTTTCATTTTCAAAGGAGCAAGTAATGAACGTCGACAACAAAATGAACATGAAAATGTTCTTTTACTAAACCGGACACCGGACAAATTACGAGATCTATTGCGGATCAACATGCTCTTCACCAAACTATTGCAGCCCTCTCGAAAGTTCCTGAGAGTGAAGGAGCACTGTATCACTATGTCAATGATAATCGTAGTAAATTTGTAAGTAAAATATTATCATATTATCATGATGCTGTTACAAGTAGATTGCCGCTGTTAATCGCTAAATTTTTTTTCTCAGCTTCACACGATTGCAATTTATCAAAATAATCCCGATTTGAATGCACTCTTTGATGCTGTATTTCATAGAACTCTGGTCTCGTCTGTTAGCATAGTCACTCTGAAGAATACAGAGTTATACCATATTTTGAGAGGTATGTACGCATACGCATTACAAATTTTAGCGTCTAAACATTTATCTGGCTCAATATCCTTGCAAGCCCTAAGTATCTTTAATTGATGCCGCTTCTTATTCTGTTTACAGAAGAAGTATCACAGTGGACAGACGTTCTAAACAAGACGTGGGCTAGCAGAAAACGATCGAAGAAGAATGATAACAAAGAAGGATTAAAGAAAAATGACGATGAACAAGGATCAAAGAAGAATGATGAACAGGACATCTCTGATGAAGATTGGTTATCGTGGAATGGTGTTAAAAAGTTTGATCGGCTCATTAGAATGTGGATGCGTGCAGCAGAACAGAAGGGACGAAGAAGTCAATTAGATGAGAGTATTGAAGGAGCATCGACCAGCAAATGTAAACGGCAGAAGAGAAAGGTACCTTGTAAGTCAAACAGCTCATCGAAGCAATCAAGAAGTGGAACGTTGCCAACATCTGCTCACTCAATCACTCCTGAGGAAGTGGAAACCTTGCAACAAGATCTCGGGTCTCCATTCAAAACTTTCATACAAAATAAGACTAACTTGTAAAGTAAGTTGAATTCATGTGACGTGTTGAAGACTGCATGCATCATGTTTGTATACCCTGTATAACAATCTGTTTCAATTTTTTTTTTCTCTCTTAGCTTTCAAATTTACTGCGTTATGGCGCGGCCGGTTCATTTTCTAGTGCGGTACAGTGTTCGAGTCATATTTTCTTTGAATTCAAGTAAGTTGAACTTATATGTACGAGTATGTTTTCAAAAAGTCGCCCCCTAAAACAATCTGTTTCAATTTTGTTTCCTAGCTAATTTACTGCAGTACAGCACATCGGGTCATTTTCTACGCAGAAGAAAATGAAACAAAAATTGCTCATTTTTTCAGAACCTCCACCTTCATTCTAATTTACTCTAAATTTAATCTTTTTTGTTTTTTCGTTCATTTCAATTTTTCTCTTGTATCTGTACTGTTGTCTCGCTCTTATTAATCTTAGCATCATTTTTTTCCAAATTTACTTTAGTATTGAAATGGTACACAGTTGTGAATTATGAAATTTCAAGTGCTTTTCTCGTTCAGTTTTTTTCAATTATTTCGTACTGTAAATAGTTCGTGTTCAAAATAGCCAATGCGCATGGTAATTTTCTTTTTATTATTGTTTTTATTTTTATTTCTTTTTTTGATAATATAATTTGTGTATTTGAAGAACTGGTTGTACCTATTATGTATGTGCTAGATTCTTAAGAAATTTGTTTTATGTGGATTACAAATTAGCGCAGTATTTTTGGATAAATATCGAATGTACAGAAAAAAATTATTAAGAATGTGATTTTTTTAGATTCTAGTGCTTACTAGTTCTGAAAAATCTCGCTGCCCATAATTTTTTTTTGTATGTATGGTAATTTTCCATGAATAATATCGCTATTGTAATCCCCCTATGGTGGATTTTCATGGGGGAAATCGTTACATTATAGCAAAAATTCACTGAAAATTGCTACAATGTAACAATAGTGGTGCAGCCTGGAATTATTACAAAGTAACATGAAATTTGATACAAAGTAACAAATATAATTGCGACGAAGTAACTAAAAAAATGCTACAATGTGACAAAGAATTGCGACATAGTCACAAATTGTTAAAAATTGTTACAAAACTTCCTCGTCTCTGATTGGTTGAAAAATTGTTACAAAGACGCAAAAACTGTGTTACAAATCTCACTGTTATAATGTAACAATTTTGACTTCTGTTTTGCACATCGGGAATCTGGTAACACTGTAATGTTCTAGAAAATAAGACTTGGCATATTCATCGATGAAAAACGATCGCCGATCTCATGTTCCAATTTTACTGCCGAGACGTAATGTTATAAAGAAAGATGTAAAATTGAATAAAATGTAAATATGTTTGTGTTATTGGTACTTTGTGTGTGAATTTACTTCGGCTCGAGATCTAAAGCAAATTATAAGAGGTTATGGGCCCAGCCACGGACTAAAATCCAATTAACGGCATTCAAATTTCGTTGGAAGAACTCGTGAGCTGCAAAGGAAACATGGCATTGGCGGAATGGACAGCCACGAGTCACATACAGCAGTTCGACGGATCTGAACTGGAAAGGTGGAAGTTCAGAATGATGCTGTACTTTCGAAAGAAAGACTGGATGGATTTTATTGAAGGAAAACACAGAAAGAGGAAGGAAATGGACAGCTGGGAGTTGAGGAATGCTGACGCAATGGAATTTATTGCAAGTAAAGTAACAGACAAATACTTATACTTAGTCTCCTCCAAGAAAACAGCTAAAGAGATGTGGGAAGCTATCACTAAAAGCTTCGAAAAATCATCAACTGAAAGAAAGTTTCATAGACGATTTCTCTCATTTTTGTGTGATCTATTTAATCAAGTCGAAATTGGAAGTGTTTGATTGTTTTAAAGATTATGTTGCAGCTTGTGAAACGCGATTAGAAAGAAAACTGAAGACGCTAAGATGTGATCAAGGAGGGGAATATTCAAGTAAAAATTTGATTGATTTTTGCAGATCAAAAGGGTATCAATATCGAATATACACCAAGATATACTCCCCAGTTGAACGGCGTTGCGGAAAGAATGAATCAAACCATTGTCGAGAAAGCTGTGACAATGATGTATGATTTGAAGATTCCAAAGAATCTCTGGGACGAAGTTATAAAAACGGCAACCTACTTGATTAATCGCAGTCCAAGTAAAGCAGTTGATTCAAAATTTACTCCGGTGGAATTGTGGTTTAAACGGCGTCCTAAGGTGTCTCGTCTGAGAGTGTTCGGATGTGTAGCGTATGTTTAAATCCCGAAAGAAATGCGAAAGAAATTAGATGAGCATGTAGAGAAGTGTGCTTTAATCGGTTATCGCGACAACGGCTGATTGTTCTGGAAGGAGTTATTGTGGAAGAATGTTCTCTACAGTTGAGATGTCATGAAATTTGTTGAAACGGAAATGTATGCTGACTGTGCGGAACTCAATCCATGCAAGAGTGCGAATGTAACTGTCGCGGAAGAACAGAACGATGCCCTATTGACAAAAGAAACTGAGAGTCGCACTGCTACCAGTCGCATCGAGTGCGATTCTACAATACGATCGATGCGACTGGGAGCAGTCGATATCATTATCGATGCCTTTTTCAAAAATTAAAAAAAAAATCGCATCGAGTTCTACTCTGGATGCTACAGTCGCAACTACAGGCGCTACGACTGTAGCCTCCAAAGTCGCAGTCGATGCCACAAAGCAAAAAAAAGTCGCATAAACTGCGCCTCTCAATACGATAGGCGCTGCGTCTGTCAATACCCCTGAGGTATTGTTTGTGGCAGTCAATGCGACTCAAAAAATAAAATCGCATCGACTGCCACTATCGATGCATCAGACGTATCGACAGACGCTACGTCTATGGTATCGAGAGTGGCAGTCGATGCGACTTGACAAATAAAATCGTATCAACTGCTACTCTTGATGCCTCAGAGGCATCGAGACACGCTCCCCCCTCCATATGCACATGCAACAGTTAGATGTTAGATGTGTCTGTTATCAACACCATGCCTTCATAAAAAAATTATTGCATAAATTGTATTGTAGCAATTTTACATAAAATCTATTTTGTTTTCACTGCTAGTGTTGTGTTTCAAGATCTCTAGCTATGGTAACATTAATAACTATTTAAATCTGTGATTACAAAATGTGTTGTGTGGATTTGTTTTGTGGTTTATCAATCTGGAATGCTCAAGTATTTTGTGCATGTATCATGGTGATGGGTAATGTAAAAATATGTAGCCTGTTTCTTTTTCTTCTTTATAAGCTGGTACCAATTCACGATGCGTACTAATCGCCACGATGCCACAATGCCATTCTGACGATTATTATTTGTAATCATGCGGTGAATGTAACCGGTGATACTTTCTGAAACGATGCTGAGTATACTCGGCATCGTCAGGTGTGATACTCGGCGATTATTTATCCGATTACTTTTTACTTGCTCGTGCAATGCTCTATCCCACATACTAATTTCAGGGTGATAGTTGGTTCATCTTTAAAATCTTACAAACGCCCTGAAATTAGTAAATGATGAATATGGCGATTATATCATAGCAGCTATTTGTTATTAGTAGACGAAATTACCTACTATTGATCAATGTGAAAATGTGCAACGATTAATTCATTCGTTTTAAATGAAAAATGGTGCGGAAATTCGTGTGTTCGTTTGTGGTAGCTACCAGAATCGGTGAATTCGCATTCGAGAATCTAGAATCCGCATTCAGCGTGTGGAGGCTACTTGCGATGCGATATGAGATTCAGTCGCCTCGTGAGTCGCACTCGATGCTTCTCACGAGGCGATTGAATGCCAAATCACATAGCGAGTAGCCTCCACTGCGACTTTTGAGTATTAGTCGCCTCGACAGTCGTACTGGTGGCCACTCCGGATGCGACTCGGTATTAAGTCGCATCGTTAGTAGTATCAAGTACGATTATAATGCCGAATCGCATTCAAAGAGGCCTCCAGTGTGACTATCATGGCGACTGATACTGGAAAGTCGTAGTGGATGCGTTTTTAAATGCGATTCGGCATTAAATCGTACTCGATACTATCAACGAGGCGATTTACTTCCGGATCGCATTCAAAATTGCATCCACTACCACTAATGAGGCAATTGTGGTTACCGCTTCAGCCGGGGGTGAACAATTACTAATTACAAGGTGGAAAAAAATAGTACTGGTGCAATTTGTTGTAAAAAAAAAAAAAAAAATGTTTGCTTATAATAGTGATGAAATATAAATAAAGAATTAGTGTTTGCTCTTTGAGGTTAATAATTATGAATTAAAAGGGGGAGGAATAGACTTTTTTTTTTTAAATGTTGTCTGTAATGTTAGGCAGGGCGCACATCAAAGAAACTGAAAAGAAAAACGTTGCATGAAACTAATTTCGTGTGCAACAAAAAAGAGCGTTGCTGAAAACTATTTATGTTGATACCGCACACCGAAGAAACTAGAACAAATTGTGCTGATACTGTTTTGAATTGTGCTGCTCCCCAAAGGGTGAATCACCATGGAGTGTCGGGGAAATGCTGCCACCCGAAATACAATCTGAGAGCTGAAACTGTGTAAATGAATTGTGTTCGAATTGTGCTACCCCCTAAAGGGTGGGACTTGGGAAATGTATGCCCATCCCCTCCCCCAAAAGTGGGTGACGGTTTAAAACTTGGTAGATGAGTTGTGCTCGAACATTGCAAAACTTGTGTTGATTTTGAATTCCGCTGCTCCCTAAAAGAGCGTGGTGGCTAACCAAGCTGCCGGCCTGGAAAAATACCCCCCCCCCCAAATCGATTTCAGGGTTTAACTACTTTTAACCTTATATGTTCACAACGAGCAGTGAGCAATGAGCATTATGAATATGAAGCTGAGATAGAAGTAATATGTTACCAAAGAGGTGGGTGAGTTCGGTGGGACTGGATTAGAGTATGTAGGTCTGTCCCTTGTATTGATTGTCTAGTAGGCTGACCGCCGACATACAATTCAAGCTGACTAAGTGAAAAAAAATTTGATCAAAGTTTGGAAAAGACCATTTTTTGATGAAACAGTGAGAAAAATGTCAATACCTAATCCTGAGCATAGGCTGGATAATTTATGGTTCGAAGTAATTCCTCATGTAGGTGATAAATTTGCTCCATTAATCAATTTCCTAAAGATGGTACCGATTCTCTCGTATGGAAATGCATTCGTTGAGAAACATTTCTCTATAAATAAAGAAATCTTAGTAAAAAACCTTTGAAATGAGTCTTTTGATGGCCAGAGGTTAGTGTATGACACGCTCATGTACCATGGCGGAAAATTAGGAAGGTTGTTATGAATAAACAGTATTATTCACGCTGTAAGGAAGGCACATAGTCTGTACAAGGAGGCTATAGACAAGAAAAAAGTAGGACAAGATGGAAAATCGAAAGCAAAAGCCAAAAAAACGAGAAACCGCAGAAAAATTGAAGGAAATTGAGGAGGAGAAGAAGAGATTAGTATTAGAAGATGCTCGTCACCAGATCGAAGAGTTGGGTACAGAAATTAAGAATTTGAGAGAATAGTATCAGGGTGGAAGTCAAGTTTTGATGAACGTTCAGAAATCGAAAATACTCTACTATTGTATATTTTTAATTTCTTCTTTTGCTTTATGTCGTTGAATTTTCACTGTCAAAAATTTGAATCTTATAAATCAAAATTGATCTACACACTCGTTGTATGTATAAGCCTTGTAAGCTTCCCAATTTTTTTATATCCCCCCCCCCCGCCCCCAAAAAAACACAACTGTTTTTACTTTTGTCTTGGTTATTGACTTTAACTATACAACACACTATAGTAGGTACTTGTACTTATTTTCCAGTTTGGTCATTTTATTATAACTTATAAAAATTCTGTGGAATTAGTCGGAAAAAAGTGGGGAAAAGGTCGGGAAAAATTACAAAAAAGTCAGGGAAAAGTCAGGAAATTTTGTTTTAAGAAAAAAGTGGTGGCCACTCTGTTGAAACAAAAAAACAAAAAAAAGTCATTTAAACTGTTAATAGCATAATTCCATTGATGCAAAACACAGCTCCCTCCTTGTGGGCAAGCCTGTCAACTATCGAAGCTTTTGGGCTTTCATTGGCTAAGAGCTGTGGCATCACATTCAAAATTCAAAATTATGGGGTTGTGTCATACTATAAGACTGCTTTACATGCATGGTGTAAACGCAGACATATCCCTAATTGTTGCATACAAATGTATTTTTTAATACAACCACATACTAATCTCATATAATTTATTATATTACATCTATTTTTTTACTGCACTGTAATCCTCGCCCGACTTTGGCTAACACCATATATTGGCCACAGTTGCACCCTCCCAGATTTTGGCTATAAATATAGCAGTCAAAATCGCATCCCCAAACGCATCGAATGCGATTCACGGTGTAATTGTCGCATCAGAAATTGCATTCGCAAACGCATCGCATTCGATGCCACTCTAGCTAAAAGTCTTTTCCAAAATCGCATCAAAAGGCGCACCGGGTACGACTACGGCCATAGTCGTACCCTAAATCGCATGCGATAACGCCTGCGCCTGTGGTAGCCACAGACGCATGCGTCAGTGGCTACGACAGTCGCATCAAGAATCGCATTGTAAATCGCATCGTGAATCGCCTCCAATACCACTATAGCTGAAAGTCGCATCGGAGATCGCATCAAAAATCGCATTGGGTGCGACTTTCGATGCGACAGTGGCAGGCGAAGTCGCATGCGAGTTTCGATGCGACTTTCAACTATAGTGGTATCGAAGGCGATTCACGATGCCATTCACGATGCGATTTTCAATGCGCCTGTCGTAGCTACTGACGCATGCCTCTGCGGCTACGATAGCCGCAGGCGTAATCGCATGCCACTTTCTGTTAAAGTAGCATGCGACTGACGAAGCCACTAAAGCACTGCGACTCGCACTGCCACCTGTGATGCCTCAATCGCGATGCGATTTTTTTCCCACGGGTAGCAGTTGCGATGTCGCAGTGCGTTTTTTTTCAAAATCGCATCGTCTTTGTCAATAGGGTGGAGAAAAGTCAAAGGTAGAATTTGGTGAAGGAGAAGAATTTTGGGCTAACTATGTGATGTTTGAATCATTGGTAGATGAAGATGAAATAAAAGGAAGCGGAGACTACGAAGCGGCAATACGGAAGTACCTGAAGGCGCTAATTGAGAATAAAACCTGGGATCTAATACCGAAACCAGACAACGTGAAGGTAGTATGTACAAAGTGGGTACATCGAGAAAAGGTAAGTTCCAAAGGTAAGCGAATATTGAAAGCTCGAGTGGTTGCTAGAAGGTTCGAGCGCATTGGAGCAGTTAATGAATTGCGAGCTCCAGTTGCTAAATTGTCCACATTTCGTTTGTTTTTATCTAAGTGTTGCAGGAAACGATTCCAGATCCGACAGATAGATGTAAAAAATGCGTTCCTGAATGGGTAAATTAACGAAGATGTATATATTGAAGTGCTAAAGTATCTGAAAGCTGAAAAGGGATCAGTCTGCAAGCTGAACAAGTCGATCTATGGCTTGAAAGAGGCACCTGCAATCTGGAACAAGACCATCAACGAGGTTTTGGTAAGACTTGACTACATAAGATCAGAAAACGATTTCTGCTTGTATTTTTCTAGGGGAAAAGCCAGGGAATGTTACATTCTTTTATATGTAGACGACATCCTCATTGGTGGGGAGTCCAGCTATCAGATCAAAAAGGTAGTTGACACACTATCAGCAAAGTTTGGAATACGTGATCTTGGTGCAGTGCAGAAATTTCTCGGCATGGACATCAAATATAACGCTGCTGAAGGAATCGCATTCATAAATCAGAAGGAAATGATTGAACGAGTAGCACACAGATTTGGTGTATCAACAGAGAAACGGGTTCTATCTCCGATTGAAAACAAACTTCAGGTAAAGAAGTCTGTTGTAGGTACCACGTTATTGAAGAAGTATCAGGAACTTCTGGGAAGCATTATGTATATAATGCTGTGCAGCAGACCGGATATCTGCTACGCAGTATCTTTCTTTGCTCAGTCGTTAAAAAATTTCAGATCATTCAAAAAAAATTGGGCGGGCCAAAAAAATTTTTGGAAGGGCCTGGCCTACCCAGGCCCGCCCTTGGTTCCGCCACTGCTCCAACTGCGGTGATATCCATGTGTTTATCAGTGTTTATCGAGTTATACGCCCGGTGTTTTCTACAAATGCGCGATTATGGCGATTGAATTACCAAGTAATTTTAAAAATATTATTATTTCTTCAAGTTCAGAGAAATCAACACTTCGATCAAATTTGAAGTCGATGGAAGACATCAATAAATGGGTTGCAGAGTATGGGTCACTATCAAATACCAAATGGAACAGTAGAAAATCTTGCCCAAATGGAAAACAGATGGCGTGCTTGTAAGTTAAATCATTCCTGCTTTCTTTTTGTCTCTCTACCCTTCTTATTCTTATGACTTTTAATAATACGATTCATGGCAAAATGATTGACTCGCTCGACCTGCTCTTGTGTTGTAATTATTGTCGCGTAGTCTTATCCAATTTTTTCTTTTCAAACACAGTGAACTATTTGTGTGTCAACACAACAGCTTCATGAAAGTTGACTCCAAAGAAAATAAGCGCGGCATTTCAAAGAATGCTAAATGTGAAGCAAAAATTCTGCTTAAAATTAAATTATCTACGAAACGTACGGAAAAGAAGGATCCATTCATTAAGGTAACTTTTTGTATTCCTCATTGTTCTTGTTGATTGATAAGAATCTCTTGTTCTATAAATGATGTTTGCGTAGGATGGTTTATGCGCTGTAATTTCTATCATGGGAAATCACACACATTCGGTAAAAAGTGCGCAAGGCTACACTGAAAGAACAGCTCATTAACTGCTCTGGTACATTCAGTAACTACTCCAGTAAATTCAGTAATGGAGTCCGAGAAATGCAATCTCTAATGAATTCCGGCAATCATTACGGTGCATATGGCACTGAGAGCTGAATTGTCCCGGAATCATTCTAACGAGTTAATTATTACCAGAGTATTAAAAAACGTTTACTGAGTTGTTCAGTAATGATTCATGTACAATGTCTGTAAACATAATGAGATGTAGTCATGCACAGATTACCTTTAGAATACAATAATCAATGCAGTGAACATCGTATCCATTCCCTCATTCTGAAATGTACAGGAGACATTACACTGCTGGTACTCAACAATGAATATGATTTAGTGGATACTGATATGCACGGCAATGGCTACTGTTTGACATTGTAGCCGTTACTGTTTAGTGTTGTAGCCGTTACAGAGGAAGCTGCAGGACATGATAATTTGCTGGAGCACCGTATGTAACAAGGTCAGATTACTGAAGTGCCTGGCGCCATCATTTTGCACTAGTGGTTAATAAGCTTTTTCATCCTCGCATACTGTGTCTGACTAGCAAGGCGAGTGTACGTGTACCTTAGTTGCAATTCAGTTTTTTTATTAATTTTCACAGTAAACTTTCGATTATTCGGAGCCCTTGCATTAATTTAAATTTTCGAAAAATATTTTTCAATTAACACCAAACAGGAACTTTTTAATCAACCTACAATTTTTTTTATACTGACCGCACATGCATAATACCGTGTGGACTTGGCAGGGCCGGATTTGGGGGGGGGAGAGAGAGATTTTCTTCTCAAATTTTATAGAAACTTTTGGAGAAAGCTTCCTGAATATGAAAGAAATGGAACTAACGTTTTTTTCAATGGAGAACCATTTGCTGTACTGGTCCTGACGCCAATAATGAAGAGAGCTCATAAGTTGCTGCCAATGTCGAAAGAAATTGTTTTTTGTGATAGTGCTTCGAGTTGTGATCCTGAGCATCACTCAATTACTTTTTTTTAACACGGTGCCCGGCTGGGGCAGCTCCACTTGGCGTTTTTATAACAAAAGGTCAGAGTACTTCTGCATATATAAGTGCGTTTAGTCTTTTAAAATCAGCCCTGAACTATGCGTTTGGAAATCAGGGGTTCCCGAAATACTTCATGATCGATAATGCAACGGCAGAGATCGAAGCTTTGAAAAGTGTGTGGCCTGAAAGAATAAACTTGTTATGCATTTTCCATGTCTTACAAGCCATATGGAGATGGTTGTGGGAAAGTAAAAATAATATGCGTGACAAAGATCGATCTACACTGATTAATAGTTTTAAGGAGATTTTATTCACTAATTGTATAAACGAAGTTGAGGTCAAGTATCGCAAATGTTTGGAAATTGGTCGAGAGCATCAATATCCTCAATGGATCACTTACATCAGTGAAACATACTGGATCGTTCGGGGAAAATGGTGCATTGCCTACCGAGAGGAATGTATTCGAGGACATCATACAAATAACTTCTTTGGAGCAAGTATCCGAATTTTCAAAGACGTCATCTCATCGAGAGTGAAAACATACAACGTAATTAGTTTAGTTGATTTTTGTGCTACCGCTCTCGAAAATTACTATAAATCGAAGTGCAAAGATTTTTCAAATTTTTGAAATCGTAAATTATTTTCCAGCGTACTCTACAAAAGATAAACTTCTGTACAAAAAGTGACGTAATCCAAATTGATAATGATATATGTATCTTGTTCTTAGTGAAAAAACTAAAGGTATAATGTACATACTGTAGACATGAAAATTGGGAGTTGTTCATGTTCACAAGGAGTTGGCGGGAAATATTGTAAACATCAGGCTGCGTACATCAGTTCTTTGATATCATATCCCAGAATATGCCGCCAATAACACCACGTGATCGGCATTTTTTAGTTTTTCAGTTTTCTACTGTTATTCTCTTTCAACCTTACAGAGTAAACAGTGTTACTTACAATGCCACGAGCCATGAGATATAATTGTTCACAACGAAACCGTAATGCAATTAGACTTTGCAACATTGCGAATCAATCCAACCCATTTTCAAAATGTTGGGACAATAGGCGCAAATAGGTGGGGGCTTAGGGGGCTTAGCCCTAAACTTCTAAATAGCCCCCTAAACTCTGAAAAATTACCAAAGAAAATGATGCCGGAGGGGGTGTTCCTTCATAATAAGGGAGCTTACACCCCCTCCCCAGTTCTGGGCCCTATTTACGTTTCTGGTTGGGACTTATGTTGTTTCTGAACTATGTGGTTCAATTGTAGATGGGAGACTTAAAAAGGGGTAGGACACATGTATGGCATTCGTTGATACTGAAAAAGCTTTTCACAATACTTTGCAATATTGCGAATCAATCCAACCAATTTTCAAAATTTTGGGACTCACATTGTTTCTGAACTGTGTAGTTCAATTGTAGATGGAAGACTTAAAAAGGGGTTAGATACATGTATAGCATTTCGTTGATACTGAAAAAGCTTTTGACAATGTTAAATGGGAAAAAATGTTTGATATTCTAAAAAGGATAGGAATAAAGAAGAAAGTCAAGTGATCTTAAACTTATATAACATACCAAAAACCACATTAAGAATAGTAGGAGAGAAAGGGGAGGCAAATATGAAAAAAGATGTACGGCAAGGATGCTCGTTATCTCCAGTATTATTTGATTTGTACATACAGTGGGATATAAAAGAAACAAAAATTTGAAGCAGGTGTAACCATACGTGGAGAGCGAGTAAAGCTGTTCAGGATTACAGATGATATTGTCTTATTAACTGAAAGAAGTGCTGATTTGGAAAATATTTTAAATAGAATGGAGGAGAGCTTTCAAGTTAGAATATTGTATGAAAAATTTAAAAAAATAAAATAAAACTAAAGTAATGGTATACATATAATCGATGTGAACATGATAGCTTAAAATAGAAATTGTTCAGGGAAAAATTGAGGAAGTAAGTGAATTTTGCTATATCAGGAGTAAAATAACAAAAGGTGGAAAGTATAAAAGGGATATTAGTA
>JAJSSI010000255.1:0-25000 GCA_031841125.1 Acanthococcus lagerstroemiae
TAGCGTCACCATGCGAGACCTGAAAGATGCGGTCCTCCAAGTAGGATTTAATTAATTGACAGTAGGCGAGCGGCAGCATTTTTAAGAGCTTGTGTAGGAGGCCAGCATGCCAAACGCGGTCGAAGGCCTGCGCGATATCGAGGAGAAGGCCGCAGCAGTATTTTTTCTCTTCGAAAGCCTTGCTAACCCTCTTTGCAGCACCGAAGACCTGGTCGACTGTTGAGTGCTGCCTTCGAAAACCAAATTGGAAGGGTAGTATTATCTGCTTCTCTTCGATAATGGGTTCGAGTCTCTTGAGGAGTAGTTTTTCAGATAATTTACTGATGACTGACAGCAGCGCAATCGGTCTGTATGAGCCAGGTATGTGAGCTGGTTTATTGGGTTTGCAGATCATCGTTATTACAGCTTTTTTCCATGCTGCCGGAAAGTGTCTTAGATCAAGGATGGAATTGAAAATATTATTGAGATGGACAATCGCTCGACATGGGGGTTCATTGAGAATCTCACTTGTGATGAGATCCCAGCCAGGAGCCGTTTTTCCTTTGGCATATTTGGCTAGATCTGAGGCTACTTCTTTCGGCGAGAAGAAGTCAATTTTTTCAGGGTCAGTTATAGGCACGTCGTCACAAGTGATGTTTGAGTCAGTAGTGTTCGGTATGAAGGTTTTCTCAAGATGAGAGGCAAAAGCTTGGACGGTTTGTTCGTCACTTTTTGCCCATCTGCCTTGTTCCAGGAGGAGTGGTGGAATTTTATGCTGAGGACGCTTGATTCTTCTACATGCTTTCCATAGTGTATAGTCCGATTTGGCAGTTCAGTCAAGCTGACTGCGCTCGTACTTTAAGGTGTCGTTCTTCCAGGTGCGGATCTGTAGAGTCAGTTCCTCGGTGAGTTTGTTCAGCTTAGCTTTGTCATTTGGATGACGTGAGGCTTGCCAGTTCCTTCTCGCTTTACGCTTTTCTCGCGCCATTAGGCGAATGTCTTTAGGGAATGGTACGACTGGAATTGACGAATCCATCGCTGGTGTTGACTGCCTAGCGGCGTTTCGAATGATATCGGTAAATTCTTCGACAGCTGCTTCCAGGTCGTTCTTGAAGCGGTACCTTTTTAACCTCGGGATATTTGAGTCGACTAACTCCCGAAAGTGGTCCCGGTTAGTTTTCTTGTTGTAGAC
Source organism: Acanthococcus lagerstroemiae (assembly GCA_031841125.1). Taxonomy (NCBI): domain Eukaryota; kingdom Metazoa; phylum Arthropoda; class Insecta; order Hemiptera; family Eriococcidae; genus Acanthococcus; species Acanthococcus lagerstroemiae. Next base: position 1,172 of record JAJSSI010000255.1, read on the forward strand.
CGAAGGCTTGGGTTGCCTGCGCGTTACTTCAGCACTGGACGTAAGTAGCACCGGTACGTAGTCCGAAGAGAGGTCAATTATATTCTCTACACAGATGTGGGTCAGTGGGAGTTTCTTCAGGATAAAGAAATCGAGTAAGTCCGGGCGTTTTTCAGGATCGCTTGGCCAGTAAGTTGGTTTCCTCGAGGAGGTTACCTCAGCTAGGTTGGTTTGAATTGCTCTGAACAGTTCTCTTCCTCTCGTCGCGATCAACCTAGAACCCCAGCACGTGTGCTTCGCGTTAAAGTCCCCTCCGAGGATGAAGCTGTCACCGTGTTCTTGGAAGATGTTGCTGTAGTCCTCTTGAGTTGGGAGAGTACCGAGGTGGAGAGTAGATGGCTGAGACAACGAAGTTGCGTGAGCCTGTGGATACTGTGATTCCGATAATTTGGTAGCGGTCACTCTGGATTTTGATGGATTCGAAGTGCTTGATATGATCACGTACCAGCACAGCTGCGCCCCCTCTTGCTTGATTGCTGGGGTATGGGCAGCTGTACAATTTGTAGTTTCGAAGGCGCAGATAAGACAGAGCAGTAAAATGGGTCTCTAACATAATGGCAATGTCTATGCATTCTTTATTAACTAGGAAGACTTCTAGTTCATTTCTCCTACGGGTTAGGCTGTTAGCGTTCCAAGTGACGATACGTAGATTCTGAGTCATCGTTTTGTAGTGCCAGCGTTGGATCTCTGGATATTGGTGCCAAGGTTTTCTAGCCGACTGAGTCTTTGCTCTAGTCTTGCGATCGTATTATTCAAGTTTAGGAGAGTAGATTCAAGGTTGAATGGAACGTTAGGGGAAGGGGTTTCGGTGTTACGAGCCTTCGCGTGCGTAGGTTTCAGCGTTAGTGCTGTGGTGGGCTGGGCTGGGTCAGCTGTTGAGAGTGCAGCCTGACTGTACGACACCCCGGGACGAGTCATGTTGAGTCGTTGCGTAGCCCATTGAACTGGTTGTGGTTGCGGCGTAGACGTTTTAAATGCTAATTTGTAGGCAGGACATCCTCTCCAGCTGGCGGGGTGTTCGCCTTCACAGTTAGCACATTTAGGTATCGATAGGACTCCCTTCTGACATTCCGTGGTTAAGTGGTCAGCTCGACATTTGACGCATTTGGGTGGCAATGTGCAATAGTTGCGAGTGTGGCCAAATTTCTGGCATCTTTTGCATTGAGGTATTTCTGAGTTTGGCTTCGGTGGCTCAACTTTAATGGATTGGTTCGAGGGATATTTCAGGTTCATCACTTCTTTGTTATTGGCTTTCGGCTTGAGATCAATGAAGAATAGAGGTAGCTTGACCTCTTTTTTCTTGATAATTATGTTGCTCACGTTGGATACTTCGTGGCCCCAGTTAAATAGGTCGTCGGCGATTTCTTGGGTGTCAGTATCAGGGTGTAGGCCTCAGATAACAGCTCTGTAGGGCTTTTCGGACTTTAATTGGAAGTGATGGTATTGTAGGTTAGCAGCAAGTAAAATTTTAATAATACGGCGGTATTCGTCGTCGGTGCAAGTCATAACTTTAACATTACCGTTGGACAGTGTTCTCGTTGTGGTTGGTTCGTCTTTCGGGGAATCTTTGGTGACGAGGTCCTGGAACTCCTTGAAACAGGCAACATTGTGCACAGTAATAGGCGGAGGTTTAGGAGTTTTAGCGGGTTCTGGTTGGCGGGCGATACCTTCGTCTGTAGAACTGTCGTTTGAGGAGTTCAGGTCAGACGCTAGTCGTTTCGCGGATTCGCTCTTGCCTTGGGTTTCGGGACGAACAGAAGGTACACTAGGCCTACCTTGTTTAGAACTATTTTCCTTCCGTAGTTGCTTAATTAGAGTAGCTTGATCAGCGAATGCAGAGGGTTAGGACATGTAACCATTTGCCTCCTATGATCAGGGTTTGTATGTTTAAAACACTGTGTGTTTTAAATAGTGTTTAGACCAGTGGGAAAGAACTGGCGTTTTAAATATTTGAAACTTTTTTTTTTCAAGTTTGCTTTCTCCTACTTGTAGCACATTTTCTTGTGGTTTGCTTCGCATCTTCGTAGTCTTCGTCTTCACTTTCCGGAAAACAAATTTTATTGCAACAAAAAAGGAATAAAAAAGGTAAAGCAATATTCGAAATATAGGCAGAGTATTATTGTTTTTATTATGAGATCGAAAGCAAAATTAAAAATCAACTTTTGATAGACTTAAGAACATCAAGAACAACCGGGTTATTCGTTGGTATCTACTTAGTATTAGTAGAGCTCTATGTATTAGTCTTCTGGAAGTCAGAAAGTTGCTTGGTTAGGTATGTGTTTGAAACACTCTTGAAAAAACTGGGGTGCTTAAAACAAAAGAAAATTTTTTTACCAACCTTTTTGCTACAACCGGGACCACTAATGTAGTTTTTAAATTAAATTTTTTAGATCTTTTTCTTTTTCTTTGCATACAAAAGAAACGACGCTGACATGATAATTCATATAATAATAATAACAATTTTTTGAACAATGGAATGTGATATGTGAATAATTATTTAAAAAGTGGTACTTACGTCAAATCTCAGATATATCAATCTCAGTCTTATTACAATTACTACAATTCCCATGATGAAGATGATTAGGGTGACTATGACATGTGTATGAAGGTGACCCATGGATTGGGATGAAAAGAAATATGGAGCAATAAGCTTGAAAACTATTCCTTCTTCCATCAAGATTCAAGAACCACTACCCCTCCTTCTGAAAATTAATGAAAACGTAGGAAACTGTTTGTTTTGAAGAACTGGATGAACGAAAGTGAACGTCGTTCACTTTCACTAATGAACGGAACGGAACGGGAACGACTTCATGTCTGAAATGAACGGAACGTGAACGAGTTGTTTTCAAAGTGAACGAGAACGGAACGAGTTTAAGTCGTTCATGAACGACGCCCAAGCATGTTTATGGGGCTTATTCACCTCCCTCCTTTCATCTATTTACCCCATATTTGAAATTGAAGCCTATGCAATGAAGCGAGGTGGTTCTAACGTTTTGTCAAGTTTAATGTGGGTATCCAATAATTGGTTCCAGAGGTCGCTAAGTTCTGTTTTGGTAACATTTTCGTCATATTCCTCGAACTTTGGCGTATACCGATTGGAAGGAGGTGCAAGATGACAGTTGTGGTAACCAGACAAAAAAAATTAAAGATCATGGAAAGTGGTTGACTATGATTTTCATAGAGTGAATTTCATTTAGTACAAAATTGTATTGGGAAATGTTGGTATCTTTTCTATTTCATGTAACCCTTGGGGGAGGGGGGAGTTATAAATTTAGCGATGAGCAGTGTTTAGAACCGATTCAATTTTTCGTTTTGATCGGTTTCGGGCTTTGTAGCTTCCATTTAGGTTGGTTTTGGTTCGGAACTTCCATTTAATTTCTCAATGGGTTTCGGTTTCGGTCATGAGACCGATTTAAAATACTGAAAGGGTCTTATTTCGGTCTTTCATTGCTGAGCCGGTTTTGGTTATGGTCTTCACTTCACATAACGAATCGGTTTCAGTCGGGCTCAAAAGATCTTTCTCAAACAAAATAAAAATCTCATCATTTCTATAGTCAAATCAGCCATAATTGGAAACCAACCATAAGATATGAACTGTAGCATCGACTTACTTGGGAATGGGCGTTGGCAGGTTGAATTATTCTGTAGATCAGTTCAAATATCTAACTCTTTTACTAGGTCGGCAACAAAGAAGAATAGATAACAGAAAACCGCATTGACCGAAGACCGATTGGGACCTTTTCATTTAATTGGTTAACGGTCTTGACGCAGATATGAGCAGTTGGTTTTGGTTTCAGTTAAACCTACATTTCAAACATTTGGTTTGTGTTTTGGTTAATGACCAGTTGAGTTTAAGGTTTTAGGTCTTAATTTGGTCTTTTGCGCATTAAAGGGTTTGGGTTTCGGTCTCATGAAACTGTTGAATTTGAATGGGTTCCGGATTCGGTTTCGGTTCCGGTTCCAAACACTGGTGATGAGGAATGTTATGTGTGTAGATTAAAGAATCTAGGCCCAACAAATTGCTGTTGACATAGATAGAAGACCCAGCTGGGTGTTACGGTCTCATCGTCTCATAGTTATGAATAATGAAAAAATCCCCCCCCCCTCTCCCCATATTCAGGTTGATTGCGATTATATTGCAGAATTACAAAATTATTGCTAGCCAACCAAGTTAATGTGAAAATTTCGTTTATTATTCGCTGGCTGTTGTGGTTTTATTCTTGTTCTTTTCCCTTAAAGTTTGAAAGTTAGTTATCTTTTGCGAAGAATTTTGTGAACTGGAATTTTAAAAATATTTCTAACTACAATCGTTTTTTAAAAAGTTAGTTGGTATATTGATACAGTGCCTGGGAGATATTCTAACTCAGATTGCACCGATATAAGTGTATTACCATGGTTTATGAAAGTGAGGAAGCAGCTCGACGTTACGTAGAAGATGTTCCAGAATGGCGCCATCCACACAGTAGAGTATTTAGAGAAATTTTTATCCCACTGAAAAAGTTTGTTGCTGATTGTTGAGAGGTCTACCAATCGCCCTGTGAATGTTGACGAGCGGATACTTGATCTGATCCGAGAAGATTTAACATTAAGCACCCGTCAAATAAGCATTATGACTGGTACAGGTCGAAACGTGGTTTGGCGGGTTGAATAGCAACGGGCTTTATCCATATCACAGGACACCGATCGCTACTATTCCTCCCGAAGATTACTACCTTCGACGAATGTTCTGCCAGTGGCTGATTGAGCACAGACCATTATGGAGTAAGATACTCTACACGGATAAATCTCTGTTCATGCAGTGATTTTGTTATTCTTGGTCTTATGTTCGCACTGGAACGCACCCACTCTAAGTCAGCTAACTTATGGTATACTCTATAGACGTTGTACAATGGATATATACGAATAAAACCAAAATTTAACATGTTTCCTGCTCCATTTCCAATTAGAGTAATCGAGGAAGTCAGTTTACCGTTCGTTACAAGAACACTGATTTTTATCATTTCCGCGTGCAGGCTATCCAGTGGAACTAGCTCTAGCGGGAGCCAGTTCGGATAATGCCAAAAGAACTAATTCTTTCGTTCGGGTTCACCCTTTTGAAAAGAAACCCGAAATCACATTTTCAGTTTCCCCCAAATTTGAGGTTTTTGTGTGGCTTATTAAATGAAGAAACTTTATTGGGGTATATCCGAAGCATTCCTCAAGAGAGTGACAGAATGGTGCGCTGAAATTATCTGAAACATCATTGAGTGGTGTGTTACCACGAAATTAAAATTAAAAAAAAGTACACGATTTCTTGACCAGAATTACCTTACATGAGGAGCCAGAACGATTTTGGACGTGAAGTACTCGACTGGAAGTGAGCACCTGGAAAAATGAAGAGAAACGCAATAGGGGAATCGGGAAGACGAGAAAAGGGTAGAAAAAAAGAAATCCACTTCTGCGAACGTAAACTGAATCGCGAATTTTTGAGAATTCCTGTGGTACTGCGTTTTTACAAATAATATCGTTATTCGAATGTCTTCATCATTTGAATAACGTATTGCAGGTTCGTGACGAACTGAAAAACGAAATCACGCCGGATGAGGACTCAATACTGGCACACTACCACTACAGAAAACTGCCAAACGACTGCGCAGTCCACGATTTATAAACCACGAGAGATCGCATCAGGAAACCAAAAAGGCTAGCCAAATTTTGTTATACTTACGTATTATTTTTTCGATCTTTAACATATGTGATAGTATAAATGTTCTTTAGTTAATTTTAATTGTTGTTCAATTCTTTTTTTCTTTTCGTTTATTATTATTATAACGGTTTTGTACATTTGTATCGTTCGACTTAGGTTTTATTTTTATTATTATTACTTTTTTTTTTTAGAATATTTCCGTAGATGTGTCCGCGTAAATTGATAATTTAGTGTCCGACTCGATGAACGACCATACGACGAACGTTATTCGACGTTGTCCGTAATACGGAGGTAATTTTTTTAACGCTTATTTATTACTATAATATGTGTTACTGAATTTCATCGATGCGTATCATAGTGAAAATAAAAATGAACGTGGATCGAATCTGTGCGAATTTATTGAGTGATACGAAATGAATCTATTCACAAGGGCGAATGTAATAAGCCCGGTTCCATATATGTATACCCGAAATAGAGCACAAAGAAAGGAAATGTCAGCGTGATACTTTCGATACTCATAATGGTCATCTCTGTCCATAAATTCGTATGAGGATAAGTATCCCATTGTTATTCAATGGAGCAAGTAAGTACAATAATTTGTATATTACACTATTGGTAATTAGTATTGTGTTTTTTTTTTGTTTTTTTGTTTTAAATATTGTAAAATTTTCATAATTCTTTCGCAATGGCTACCTAAGATCCAGCGATTGTTTATTAACTTGTCCACTGAAGATCCAAGACGGCCTCACATTGCGGTGTTCGCGACGATTGCTTTAATTACGATGACCCGAAGCTGTGTGCTATGTGCTAGAGTGCACGAACCCTCTTGGTACCTAAACTTTTCGAAGCGTTTTTTGTGTGTGTGTGTGTGGAGGGGGGGTAGCCACGCCATACACAGTCTATTGGCTAGAGACGTGGAGACTGTATGGGTTATATTTTAGAGTAGACGTTTATGGCTTTCAAGAATGATATGAATTTAAGGTTATGGGTGTGATTGTCGGAGAGCAGGGATCCTAGTGCTGAGTTTGGGATGTGTGCATTTCGTCGAGATTTCCCTCCAACTTCAATATCAATGTGTACTGCGGGTCAGTAGCGTACGCACGGGGGTGTTTTGGGTGTCTGGATACCTCCCTCGACCAAAAAAAAAAAAAGTACATCAAGATTACGAGGAAACTCCGGTTCTATCACTTTTAGCTGTTGCGAACCATACTATCATAAGCATAACATTGGGATGTTAACCTTAGTTTCCAAAGTTGGTATCCCTGCCGGTAATAACGAGATAAAAGTAGGGCTAGGAAAAATATGCTTTGGCATACCATTGACAGTGGGTATCTGGACGAATCAAAGATCTTGAGTAGAGCTGCGCATATTTCAATTCATATTTCTCGAGCATATTTTGATATGCTGATTTCAGCATATTAGGGAATACGCAAACACAGAAGAATACATCACTGTTCATGATCACACGTTAAATTGCATGTCATAAGTCTCAGTGTATCCACTGAGCCTTTTCTTCTGACACATCACTTCTTGAAAAATTAAAATTAATTGAAAAACATGAGCATAGAACAGACATTCTCATCCAAAAAATAAGACGTATGTTCTATAGAGCTAAATGGAACATACTCAATTATTTTTGTATGGCAGATTTGCTGGATCACAATGCTCTGTATTTACAGTTAACTGTGATTTGATACCCATATTGCAAAAGCATATTTTGGCATAGAGCATATTTTTATCAGTAGCGGCAAATTTTATGCGCATAACATGAGCATACCTAGCCCTAATGGTACGAAAGGGGAATGATTTCACGAAATCATGCCCCTTTCAATTCTTATCAGTTGTTCTCGCCATTGTCACCATACCACGATACTAGCGCTACCTAGGTGAGATTAACATCCCAATTATGTTGGTGCCGGACGTGCTGCTCGTCTACGCAGTGCAAGTCATACTCTCATACACCAGTGTGACCAACTCGGAGCAGCCAAAATTCCCCGTTTCATCAAGGGAAATTACGCACAAATCCGCACTCACCAGAAAAAGCTAGAAAGGCACATTTTAACCCCCCCCCCTCCCCCTATCTTAGTACAAACATAATTTATCAAATAATTTACTACTTTACGCAGCTAATAAATAAATAACATTACTCTACCCCTAGGCGACAAAACCGTGACCAGGTTCGCTAGTGTCGACTCCTTCCCATAAGAATACGTGTAAAATTGGTATACTTTAAAGCTTTCGTAATTGCTTGAGTCATATAACTATGTCAAATTGAAGCTTGAAGTCTCTAGTTTATGATGAAAGGTAATTTAATGCACTTTATTCGCTCTAGTTAGATGAATAAGTTTATTTTCAAATTACTGTTTTTCTTATGGAAGTTATTAATACCTATCTGTTCTTCAGACATTGACTATATTCTTTCAATTCTAAAATCGTTTGTATTCATTCGTAAGTACCTATATCAAGCATAACCGTTGTCACGAAGTATGAGGCTAACTATCCCTCAAAATTTCCGACAAAGTATGATACAAAAAAGGTGTATAAAACATTTGAAAATTCACTTTTGGGAGAAAAAATACAAAAAATTTACGAGGTCGGACCCCCTTTTTTCTCCGCACAAGGTCCCTTCAATTTCTCTGAATCCTGCGTACGCCACTGCTGCGGGTAGCTAGTTACGTTTCTTAACTGGACCAGACTTGATGTTCCAATTTCCACCAACGAATAGGAACGAAACGAAGAATAAATGCGGAAATGGAAACAGGGGCAGTATCATCGATGAAAAGATCGATCATCGATTTAAAATTTTCTGATGTTTGAAATCAAAGTTAAGAAGAAAATTCTTGTCGCGACTCAAAGGTAATCTACAACTGTAACTAATAATGCGTCAACATGGTTGTTAGTTTTGCTCTATATTTTCATTATTTTCTTTTCATCAGCAAAAGTACAGAATGAATGTATCTCGCGAGGAAAATACAGATGAGATCTTCATTTTTATGTTTCTTACTCATAACTCATTTGCTTTCACCTCGATTAATCCGATTGTATTACGATGCCGGACTATCTTCTAGGTTGCAGAAGAAAACGATTCCCAGAGTTATGGAAAGATAATGTTCGAAAAAAATTTCGCACCCAGGGGAACGCATATACGCGTCGTAATTGTGAAGTATAGTAAAGGAGAAAACATTCCGGCCTGTTACTGCGTCTTGTGTCAAGAAATGCTTCGATACGTTAAAAAAAAGAAGTGATTTATTCAACATGTTCTAGGTCTCTGCAGAAACTAAACGAATACAAGCCTTTCTTGAGGCACATCATTTACAGTACAAATTTCACTTTTTGCCATCAGAGAACAATCTGTTCCTTCACAGCTCAGAAAAAAAAGCGGATAACAGTCGTTTGGTGGAAAAAGGGCCCTAGTCAGGTTGTGAACAGCGCACTCTGGCGGGCATTTATACTGCATCAATTTTCATGCAGTTTAAATCAATCTGCAGATAACCTGACTATTAACAATTTCTGAGTCCTGATCCGCATTGTATTTTCTCGGTTCTTCAACCAGCCATTTTCTGCTGCTGTCGGACAGCATTGAACAACTGGACAACACCTCTGAAAGAAAGAATAACGTAACTTGTAACTAACCTTCAAAATACGACCACAAATTATTTGTGATCACTGATACAATAACGATACCTTTAAGAGAAAACGTTACGTCATAGTAGTAACTCACATTTCAGTTGTTCGAGTTGTACAGCCCTGCCTGGATAAAGTAAAGTTCAGATCGAGACGTAACTTCCCAGTAAGCAACAGTAATACATCTAGCCATTCTAAATTAAATGGGACGCACTATGTTTTCCCTTATAATCACTTCCTCAAAGTAGTCCTCAATCATTCTCCGTCTACATATCACTGATAAATCAAAATGAAAAACGAAACTTACTTCGTGGCAATCTTCATCAACGTTCGTTCTCGGTCTTTATCCAAAACGGAAGGTTTCACTCGACCTCTAGCTTGATATTCTTTCATCTGCAAAATACAACAGCGAACATAATCACAGCTGAAGTAATCTCTCAGAGGCCGAAATAATTAATTGAAGACAACAATTACCATAAGTTTTTTCCCCACGACTGGTTTCTTTTCATCCACATCGAGCTCGGGTTCCTCAGATTTCTCATCCCCTTCACCCACAATTTCAAAATTCAATTTCGGCTTCTTTTCTTTGACATCTTTGATTTTCTTCGCCTTCGACAATACAATTGTTTTCTTTCCTGCGGCCTTTTTCTGCCTCAGTACTTTAGCGATCGCATCAGCCCAACCCGGATTAGCTTTTAGTTTGTCTTGGTCATCGGAAATTTCGGTTTCTTTGTTTTTGCGATTGGCTTCATCACTGTCGCTTTCATCGGTTGATTCGGCTGAACTCTCTGGATCATCTGCCAAGACACAAATCGGTTATTATGTGAACTGTTACTCGGAGAAATTCAGTTGGCACACACTAGTTGCGCCAGTATATGAGTATAAATACTATCCCGAAATTTACGATTTCACGTGGGACAACGCGATATAATTTCGAGAACATTTCTTCAGAAACTAGAGGAAGATCAGACATCTGCGTCAGGAAGACTTCTGCAAATAGGGTGTACGATCAGGGTACGGAGAAGTGCATACCGAAATGAAAGTAACTAATCAAATGCACTGGTCATTTAACGGATAATCGGGTCGGTTTTAACAAAATGTAATTAAATTACCTGAGACGTCCATTTTAAGGAGTAACAAACGTATTTATTTCGAGAGGATAATATTTCAATACTCCGGCAATTTCCTACGTTTTTTGCTAGATAAAATTAACTGATTAACTGCACGTGCCTCATCCCAAATCTAAGTATAGACATACTCGAAAGCTGGATGCGAACGTACCCGCAGTAAGTTGGAACTTGGAATGTGGAATGAAAAATGTAGAGAGCGTTCATGACGCAAACAAGACTAAGGTATTATAACCCAGTTGCGGACATCCGCCATTTTGGATCCTACAGTCTACGGTACCCGCGGATACCAGTCCAAAGACGTTTATACTACTACACTAGATACCTAACTTCAGCCTGCTAGTAGTATAAACCCTTCTCACCCACCCCGCGTTTTAGTATCCCATCTGCTGGCGTCACCGCTCACTGGTATAGAAAATTGGCTCCAATCCTCCAATGCATTTTAAATGGGAAATTGGTAATTTTTGAATCGCGCTTATTATATTTTGCCTGGGTAAAACGATCTGAAAATTTGACAGACCATGCATTCGTATCTTGGGAGCAGGAAAATATAAAAAAAAACAATATGTACTCTTCAATTTCTAATTTTTTTTAAATTTGAACGCCGGCACGTCCACGCGAAATTCACAATGTATTTTAAATGGGGAAAATGACTATACCGGTGACTGGCGAACGCTTATGCAACATTCGAACAAATTCTGGATGCACTTTATTTTACTACGGCAGAATAGGAAGTTAGATATCTAGTGTAGTAGTATAAAGTAAAAAGTATAAACGTCTTTGACCAAACCCGACGATGCGGAGCGTAGCGCGTAGTTAATTCGGCATTCACGGGCACTGTAGGATCCAAAATGGCGGATGTCCGCACCTAACAAGACAAGCGACGCTAGCGACGCCACCAATGCCACCGATCTGTCCAGTTCGAGCTTTAAGTCCACGAAAAAGGTCCATGTATTCTCTGTATTTAAGCATATTTTCATATCACTAGAAATTCTGAACCTCGTCGGTATTTACCTACCTGATTCATTATTGACCTTGACATGTAAACAACATAAGTTGATCATTATCATCATCAAATCAATCCGAATCCCTCTTTGATTGCTCCTCGAGAAAATTTCAGTTGCGTGCGTTTTCCTGCGTTTATTTGCCGGTAAAATATTTACCATAAAAATTCTGTATTATTTATTATGAAATCTGTATTTCATTTTATGCGCAGTGTAAACATAGAATACGAGCTTACCCTCATCTGAAGATTTGAAATTGTATAATCTGTACTGCTGCATTATTGTGTCATGATTGATACGCTGGTTCCCGACCGAACGAAATGTTGTGCAAAACCTTAAAGTAACTTTCAGTCGAAAGTTTCATCGTATGTAGATACAGTATGCCTGAAATCATTCTCCCGAAATGGCGGATTTACCTGAACTATTGTTTTTCGACACTTTTTCTCACGGAAGTACTCAGGTTAGTTCTGTTGACATGTGTCAGGTCAGTATTCTGCCACGCTTTTCATCGTTGTATATTGCTGCCGGAGCATTAATTCCATATTGTGAGACTGGAATAAACAAATTACATCAACTGAACAAAATGGTGTTGTAGTTCAGAAACGAAATTTAGGTGGTGTTGGTCGAACGTAATCAGAAGGAATGACTGGTTCAGAGAACGGATATGTCGACCATTGAATAGAATTCAACCGTACATTTCTTATCTCCCCCATCTTTTACCTATGGCGTACTACCTATTCGAATTGCCAATTTACAATAATATCTATGTTACTCATTTCAGGAACTGAACTTAGATTTAGTGCAATTTACCAACCCAGTATACGTCACCGAGATACGAGTAATACCACTGGGAGCCAGAGTTCAAGCGGATTTCCCTGGCGGAGTTCGTCTTGGGTAAGGAAGGCACTCTCAGAAATTTCTAATCTGTTTCTTTGAACTGTCAGTATCCCAGCCAAAATCCTTTTCTATTCTAGCGCGACAAATCCGTCCGAATTCTCGGTGGAGTTTTTTGTCAACGATTTGAGTATTTCGGGAGCTGCAACCTTTCAGAATCTAGGCGTGCTCGAATACAACCAAAATGGGCCCATTCATCATGTCTGTGAAAATCAGGTAAAATGTTTATTTCTATTGCATCTCGTATCCCGTATTGCTATGTCTGCTATTAAACTCGTTTATGTTACAGCAAGTACCCACCGACGGTTTGATCTTACGTGGCTGGTACACCACCGTCACGTTGGCTGTTTACGGATTCATCACCAAAACTCGTCCGCCACCATCCAATCTAGTTCCACAGCCCAAACCACCTCCGGCTGCCGAAACGCCGCCGCTACGAGTTATTTCTGAACACAAGACGGCAGAATGGGTGCAACAACATGCTCAAGTGAGTTCTCCAACTTTATTGCTCTGTCTACACATCGTGACTCGTCAATAATTTTGGTTTCGTAAAGGTGTATCACAAAGAATCCGTTCCGTACGATATCAAGGACCTGAACTGTGGCGAGGAAATCGTCGAATGGCCTCGTGAGAAGACCGATAAACCTAAACCACAGTGGGAGAAAGATGACGCGGCCAAGGATCTCACTCCGGTCAAAGAAGAAAGAAGACCGGTGCGCAGGTGAGTGACTTTGCTCTCGCATGAGGTGTGTCCCCTCTGCAGCCGACGTGTAACGTCTTGGTTTTGTTTCAGACCCAAACGCAGCTCAGAAGAGCCGCCTCCTAAACCGACTCGTCGACGTTCGAGCACTGAAAACGATTTTGACGAACGAGAGGTCGACGTGGCGGAGCATAAGAAACACGACGAGAAGAAGGCGAAAGTCGAGCGGCCTCCCCGGTCGCCTCCTAGATCACCACCTAGATCATCTAAATCGCGCTCCGAACCGAAGAAAAAGCCTGGAAGTAGCCGACGAGACGAGCCAGAGCCACCTGAGCCGGTTGTGGCGCCGGTTGCGGTTGAGAAATGTGAAAAGTCGCCGGAACCGAGTGAGTCGCCGAAGCTAGTCAAAGAAAAACCAGGTTCGTGTTGAAATTCGTCGAGTGTTTGAAGCGCAAGGAGGAACTGATGCTCTCATGCTAATCCGGATTATACTTGCATAAATATTCCAGATGACGTTATTGTGCCTGTTCCTCCCGTTCCCCCTATTCCGCCGGCCGCGCTGGCACCAGAAGACGTCGAGATGATATCCGAAGAAGAGATTTCGGAAGTCGGAGACGTCGAGTCTCCGATGCAGGTGATGGATGAGGTTATCGACTTACCCAACGAAACGCTGACGCCGTCTGCTCACGAAGACAGTCTCGATATGGATCAGTTCGAGCCCATTTTGAGCGGCTCCAGTGATATTGAAAGCGAAGAAGAACTCGACTTCCAGGTAATAGAAAACTGACGGTAGTGCTCTTTGAGTGTTGATCGGAATTGTATGAGAATAATCGGTGGAATTTTGTTACGCAGGATGTAGAATTCGATCCGAATGATCTGCTGGATGAACCGAGCAAAATATTTAATCCTTTTGTCTTTGAAGTGCAACCGTTGCTAGTGAGTTGTTATTTAGTTTGTTGATTGTTATCATAATTTTGTAAAAGCATGTCTCAGTTGACGTTAGTGCCGTATTTCTTACTGAGCAGAAGTAGGCACATCTGGAACGGCGTAATGTGAGGGTGGCAAAATGTTGAGCGAGATAGAAGAAATCTTGGTTGTTTGGTTTTGAGAAGAATCATTACCGAAAAGAGTGGAAGTGAATATTTTTGAACCGAACTGAAGAGCGCTTGACATGTCTAAAATTTCATTGAATAATATTTAGGTTTCGCCCAAATAACTGAAAGTGTAAGAAGATTAAAATAGTAGCTTGGATTCCTCTAAGCTTGAGTGGAAACCTTGAAGACTCACTCAGACTAGTTCAATACTCGTCGAGACTTCTTTCAGGTTCTAGCAGATATGTTTTCGACTATTCAAGATTCTTCCAGACATGTATACGATTCTTTGAGACGCTTCGAAGAATGTTTAAAACTGCTGATGCTGCCGCATTCGTTTGAGACTGTTCCAGCCTTGAGACTTCCTGGGACTTTTCCAGGCGTGATTGATATTCTTGTTAAGATTGTGTGAGACGGATTTGAAACTCCTTAAGATTCTTCGAAGCTTCTTCTCACATGTGTAAGACTCTTCGAGGTACATATAAGTTACTCTTCGAAACTCTGTAAATATTTGAGATATTCCAAGGCTCTTTCAGACACGCTTAAGACTACTTGAGGCTGTGCTGAGTACTTTCAAAGCTTTTACACTTGTTCAAGACTTGCTAAGGCTCTCTAAAACGTGTTGGGGCAGGCACAAGTTTGGCCGGGTGTGTGGTCGTTGTGATTGTCAAGTGGGGGCTCGTATGGTGTGCCACCGATTGGGTTAGGTTGGACTCTTTGGCGCTGGTAGTCCATTGACCTTGGTGATTTTTGAGAGGAGCGTCGTGTTGTTTCGGGTGCTTGGACAGCTTCAATGCTCTCCAGAGCGACTTGTCGTTATTTAGAAATGGCGAGAGTTCAGCGAGGAAATGATTGAAGGACTGATCTCTAAAATCTTGTAGTTCCGCCTTGAGTTGTTTGGCGATGGAGTTCAACTTGGTTTTGTCTGGAGAGAAGCGTGTAGACTGCCATCGTCGTCGAGCTTTACGCTTCTCTAGAATCAGGTCCCGAATATGTAGCGAAAATGCTGGTTGGTTGTACTTGGTGCGGTTTTGTGGTGTGGCTTCCCTAGCAGCTGATTGTAACATCTCGGTGAATTTTAGGACTTAGACAGTGAAATCAGGTACTGATTTTAGTGGTACTCTAAGGTTTATTTTGTCCTCGAGAAGGTTTCTGAAGAGGTCCCAGTCTGTTTGAGTCGAGGTCAGTGAGTTACTTTTCGCTTTCAGTGAGGCACGATCGTTAAACGTGAGGAGTACAGGAAGGTGGTCAGAGCTGAACTCCTCAAGCGTGTGATGACTTCAGTTTTGTGTAATGGGACACAGCGAAGAATAAAGCAGTCCAGGACATCTGGTTTTTTATGCTGGTCGGTTGGCTAGCGGGTAGGAGTTCAAGTTGAAAGAGTGTTGGCCCTTAGTTGATGGATGGCTGTGAGGTGCTCACGACCGCGCGGCGTTGTGATACGCGAGGCCCAGAAAGTGTTCTTGGCATTGAAGTCTCTTTCGATAACGCAGGAAGGTCCAGCGTTATGGACGATGGAGTGAAAAGTTTGAGCGCTTACCTTATGATTAGGTGAACAGTAGATAGCCATCGCGTTGACTGTTGGGGAGGTGAAATTGATTCGTACAGCTGCAGTTTGAAATCCAAAGGAATTTGTAGGTTGGAGTGCGTGATGAGTGATACTTGACTTGATGATTATAGCAGAACCACCTCGAGCACGGTTGCTAGGGTGTGGAGTGGAGAGAAGAGTATATCCTCGAAGACGAATGCTGTTAGTGAACTTGAGATGCGTTTCGCTGATTAGTGCTACATTGATCTAGTTGGTGATGAGAAAGTGTTTGAGTTCATTGGAGTGTTGAAGTAGGCCGTTGGCATTCCACGTGATTATTTTCGTACATGAGCTCATCTCAATGGCTTTTTGCGTGCGGTATGTTACTCTTCGAAACTCTGTAAATACTTGAGATACTCCAAGGCTCTTTCAAACACGCTTAAGACTACTTGTAAGGTTGTACTGAGTACTTTTAAAACTTTTACACTTGTTCAAGACTCGCTAAAGGCTCTCTGAAACGTGTTGAAGCACAAGTTTGGAACAGTCTTAGAGCTTTGAAACGTCAAAAAAGTTTCAGCTGGTTGTGGGAAAGTTTTGAAAGACTTTGAAACAAGTGTGGGAGAGCCTCAAGAAGGCTCTGTGGGGTCTGGAATAGTTTTAAACGAATCCGAAACAGCCTGTAAGACAGTGTACGTTGTAAAAGAGTCATGAAAATCCTTGAACGGGTTTTTCCTTTATGTTTTAATTTTGCTCTCAACCCGAGCCCTGGAATCCGCCCTTTCGAGTATTACCTCAGAGACGTCGGGGAGGCTATTAGAGCTGCCTTAGCCCTCTTCTCTTCTTGCCGAAAAACCGGCCTAGGTCGAAATGTAGCGAGTTGCTAAGTAGGCTCGAACTCCGGACCTCCGGATTCCGAGATCAGCGTGCCATCCGCTCGGCCAACCAGACCCCTCTTGAACAGGTTAGAAGGAATCTTGAAGTGTTAATGAATTTGTATCCTGTCTGGATGACTCTTAAGAGTCTCTGTGTAGTTTGCAACCGTATTAAGTGTCTAAGGGACCGTCCATATTGTATATATTAATTCGATTTTTGCCCACTTCAGATCTGCCTTCTTTCCTCTCATATTTTCAACAATAATCGTATTCAGTTTGAATTCATTCGAATCAGAAGATGAACACAGTTTTTCGTTGTAAAGTTCAGATTCAGAGTTCCTGATTCCAGGTTGAATAAAATATGATACCATAATATTCGAAATCTCCGACCTTCTCTCTCTCTCTCTCTCTCTCTCTCTCTCTCTCTCTCTCTCCCGTCCCTATCCTCTTTGATAATTAGCTATTTAATATATGGACGGTTTCAGCCAGTCCGACGAGTGTCGTGAAGTGTCCAAGAGTATATCCGTCTTTTTTCTTGACTGTCTGCTTGCTTGTGTATTTCAGGGAGTGCAAATCATTAGAAACCTTTAAGCATTAACCAGGAAGCTTTTAGAATTCGACCTATTTTAAACATTAGCTGGAGGCTCAAGCTTCTAACGTTCTAACACATAAGACACGAACCTCAGCAATCAAGCTCTTGAAAATTGTCATAAGCTACAAGCTCTTGTCAATCCGTTAACGTTGTCTTGCAACGATTTCAAGATCAGAAGAAGCAAGATGTCACAAATCACATCGCTATTGGCAAATGCGATTCCGCCGTCCGAATTGAACATGTGACTTGGAAAATTGCGTAAGCGAGAAGCCTAGTTTTCGGCTGAAAGCGTATAGATTTTTTACAATTTCAAGCATTAGCGTGCAGCTGAAATTGGAACTTCCAAGCTGAAAGCTTTAGCCATTAGCTGTACTAAAATTCACGTAAGCAGACAGATGTAGCTTGAGCTATACTTTTCAAAGTTACTAATTTCAACTTTATTCCACCTTTTCCCAGTCTATTTACCTAATCGGCTGCTGGGCGAGATAGTTGTCTGATAACCGACTTTTCTGAGACTGTCCACCTATTTGTATGCTGTTTTTCTGTCTATCTGTCTGCCTATCTATTTTTCTGTCTTGCCGTCCATTCGTTTACCTATCACTGTGTTTGTTTGCCTACCACCCTTTTGATCTCCTGGTCTGGCCAAATCTCGGGGCAATAGATATGTCCTCGCTATTATTCTGATTTATGAGACAGGTGCAATCAATCCCCTTCCCCCAGGGAGTAGTGGAGGCTAGATCTTCATGTGTACAGAATTAGTTCTCCTTGACGTTAGAAATATATTCGTGATCAGAAACTGATACTCTCCCACCCATCAGGCTTTGATTGCAGGTGAAGTTTCAGGTGGGTTCTCTGTGGTTTTGAAAAGCGGTGTTCCGATGAAGCAGAAACAGTTCCAGCATTTCTCAAATTGTAACCACATTCCGCTTTTGGCCCCTCAGTTTTGTCTCATCAAGTGCATTAATATGTGTGTCGCAATTTCTTGTCTTTTTTAGAGCATGAAAAGCCCGTACATGACCGATTACGAATGGGACTTGCTGCAACTGAAAATTCTCGACCAGCCAGTGATACCTGTTGATAAAGCAGAGAAGCTGAAAACGCTGTTGTCAAATATCGACCAGAAACCGTTCGAAGATGGGCCCGATGATTGGGTGACCAACGTTGAAAACATCATACCAGTGCTAAAAGTCGGTTTAATTGGCTGTGATGATCGAATTGGTTAGTATTGTTGGCTCCTAACCGATATAGAATGTTTCAGATTAGGACTGCATTGCTGGTTCATTTTGTATTTATCTTGTACACGTATGCAGATTAGATACCGAGTAACGTTCCCCGCTGGTGTGCCGCATTTTGTTACTATCGTTGAAAAAAAGCGGGTGGGTTACTTGCCAAAATCAAAAAATTGCTTGCTATCACGTGGAAGTGTGACAGACAGTCGGCCAGACCGAAAACGCCAGTAAAGCTGACTGCCCACAAGACAGAGAGACGATGAAAGACAGTCAGCCAACTGTCCAAAACAATCAGGAAGCATCTATGAGACAAGAGGTAGACGTAGGAAAGCAGATAAGCAGTTGTATTCGCCACCGGAAAAAAATTCCCCCAAAAGCCAAGTTCTCAGATTCGGGACCCAAAACCAAGATCCGAAATCTGGAAGCCTAGATCTCTCTGTACATACTTATCTAACATGCATACGTCTGTGTTCTAGACTATTAAAGAGCCGAAAGCTAAGATCTGCGGTTCTCAAAATCTTTTATTTCATGTATACCGTTGCCTTCTTTGGCTATCTGTCCTTTAAACCATTCTATCACAAAACTCCTGAATTTCAGCACTTCCGGTAGATATATTAGGTGGGCCAAAACTTGACCACATGTTGGTTGTATCCAGGAGCCTTGAAGTCGATCAAGTAGAACTGGTGCTCATAATGCAAACTGAAGGGGCTTCAATAGATTTGAATTTTAACCGAAGTTTTTCCGTCGGGCATGCAAAATATGACTCGAAAACTTCTATAACAGGGTGCTCTACTTTTCTTACCCTAATGGGCAGACAGAACCGCAACAGCAGGGTGTTCGATTTTCCTTAGCCAAGTAAGCAGACAGATGAACTGTTGGAACCAGATAGCCGAAGTTACACCAACCAACAGACATCGTTACCTATTACTGACTATCAATCAATGAAACAGGCCAACGGTCCCACAGGAAGCGAACACAAAGGAATTATCAGTGACGAAGTTTCACTGCAAAGCGTCCTTTTACTACCCTACAACCGTAATTTTCTCTCTCGGTTTCAGACACAATTTCCTCTCTTGTCCAACTGGTGAAGATCGGACTGGACTTCGACAAAGCATACCACCAGCCGAAGCCGGTGTTCAAAGTGCGCCACCTCAAGGCGGGCATCCGTCTGGCGGAGACACTGTGCCGGTGCAACGAGGACGCCACGCTCGAGCTGATCAAGCGCGCGAACCTACACCACCAGCTGCTGAACCTGTACGAAAAGGAGTACCTCTCGTTCTCGGTGCGCCTGGCCATTCTGAAGGCGTTGGACGCGTCGCTCGACTACGGCAACGGCGTCAAGCTTTTCGTGGCCGCCGAACGCGGCGACGACAACGGCTACCGGCGTCTGGTGCGCGTGTTCCGCGCCGCCTGCACCGCACGCGTCCGCTACGCGTTGGCCAACCTACTGCGTAAAGTGCACCTGTACGAAACGCTGGAGAATCTGTACGAGCTGTTGATGGTGCCCGGCGCCGGCGAAGACGCCGACACCGTGGTCATGTGTCTGGAAGAGGTGATCCGTTACCTGCACGAGGCGCCGGCCCTCATCGGCCAGCCAGTGCGTTTCCTGCCGATAAGCTCGCGTTTCGAGTTTCCGTACAGCGCGAACGCCTATCTGGCGGTGTACTCGTATCTATGTCACTTTCAGTTCCTGGGGCTGCTGCTGCAGACGATGACGGTGCCGCAGCTGGCCACCCATCCGAACGTGGTGTGCACCGTGCTGGAGATACTCGCCGAGCTCGTGGACACCGAATACGGACTCGTGTTCCTGGCGTCGCAGTCGGCCGCCGCCAGCCGCCTGCTAAAGATGTTGTCGAGCGTCGACGAGCAGTACTCGATCTCGCCGCAGCTCGGCCTGCACATGGCGCACCGGCTGTACGTGCTGAACCTGATGGACAGCTTCCAGTACAAGTGGCAGGTCGAACAGATGGCCGACATCGATAACACGCAGTTGCTGGAGTTGCTGTCGTCGATGAACTGCCTGGCCTTCACCGCCTTGGGACGGCAGTCGATAACGCACGTGCTCAGCCGAGGAGACGTGATCAAGCCGTTTTTGAAAGCCCTGCAGTACAGCCACAACACGGGCCGCGAGCGACGCAAGTCGCCCGGCAAGGCGTACATAGTGGACTTGGTCTGGATGGTGGTCAAGGGCTCCGACTACGTGCCGTTTCTGGAGCGCCACCGCAGCGACCTGATCGAGATCGCCAGCTGGCAGTCGGACGCCAGCAACTCATCCTGGCTGAATCCGATCCGCAACGGGGAGCAGTGCTTCTCGTACAACGACGTGACCGAGCTGTGCGACTACCTGAAGAAGCATACAGAGAAGGCGATCACCTGTCCCGGTGAGCTGATCACGACGCTACGCATCCTGCGCCACTTGGCGGTGCCGCCGCCGTCCACGCGCCGGCCCGAAGACGAAAATGAGCTGGTCGAACTGCGCTACAAATTCGTACTGATCCAGCTGTTCGCTCAGGAGGGCCTCACTTTCATGACGTCGATCCTGCACAAGATCTGCAATCACTACGAGCGGCCGCATCTGCACGCGCACACGCTGGCCGGCAAGGAGGGCGTGGCCGTCATGTCGGTGCTGACGCCGGTGCTGCAGTTGATGCGCGCGCTACTCGAATACGTGATTCGCTGCCGAGATGTCGAGTTCAAAGACCTGACCGCGGTGCCGGCGCTGCTGAAAACCTATTGCCTGCTGCACTCGATACCGCCCACCTCAGCCATCCACCCGGACGCCGTCGAAGGTGGCAAGGAGATCGTTGAGACGCTGCTGGCGTACACGCAAACGGTCGCCATCGACCCGCTGAGCGACGCGCGCTCGCTTACCAAGAGCCTGTGGACGTCAATGATGTCCGAGGTGCTGAAGTTCGCGGTCAGTGTGCCCGAGATGTTCGCACCTTGTCTAACGCTACTATCCGAGCTCCTGCCGCTGCCACTACCGATTCAGACTCGCGCCCCGCTGTCCGAAGTCGAAGTGGCGCTGGCGACCAATTCGCGCCGGCTGTGGTCTGCGCACCTACTGCCGCTGGACGCGGCGCTGAACGAGATGGTCGGCACACTTTGCTGGAGCAGCTACCAACCACTGCTGCAACTGCTGAAGCGCGTCTGCGTGCAGCTGGCCGACCTGGGCCCGCCGACCGCGCTCGCCGTCGCTCGCAGCATCCTCAATAGTCTGTGGACTGAGCTGACCACGGCGGCCGGCGATCGCCTGCTGTCCGGGCGGTGCGCGCGGCTGCTCGGCATTTTGGCCTGCCTGCTGACGCATCCGCCGCTCAAGATGACCGTCATCCAGGTGACCTCGGGCGCCGGCAAGGCGGACGAGCCGTTCAACGAGTTCTGGCCGGTCCTGCTGAAGCACGTAGTCCAGTCGGCCGATGGGAACGCGTTGCACGCCCAAGCTCAGGAGTTCGTGATCTCGTCCATCCAGAGTCTGTGCGACATCGAGATCTCGCTGCACCCGCCGCCGGGTCCGTCGGTCTCGCTCGAGCTGTACCTATCCAACTCGCTGCCGCCGAAGAGTCTGTTTCGCACGCTATGCGACACCCTGGTCGCGCATCTGGAGAACGCGGCCGAGCACGCGATGTCGACGGTGGCGGCGGCGGTGCGCGCCTGCGCCACGCTCGGCGAATACGACTACGGCGTGTACCGCCTGAAGACGTGCCTGTCGGAGCGGCCGAACGCCCTGGTCGCTGTCGTGCGTAAACTGGCGACCGAGTGGAGTCGCGAGAACGCCGACTGCATCAACTGCCTCACCAACGTGCTGGAGTTCTGTAAGGACTGCTTATCGCCGGATGTGCCAGCCGTTGTCGCTGCCGCTGCCGAGGCGAACATCGCCCTGCGCACGTTATCGATCAGTCCGGCGGAGTTGGCCGGCTATCTGAAGTGGAACGCGGAGCTGCTGTCGGATGAGGAGAAGCACCCGCTGGTCGCGGTAGATGCGCAGCTGCTGGAGTGCGCCGTCGACGAAGAGCTGTTCCAGTCGCTGCGGTCCAACGTGAGTGCCCTGATCGAGACGCTGAACGCGGCCCAACTCGGAGACGGCGGCGACGAGGCCGCCATCGAGATGATGCTAGACCCGCCGGAACCGTTATTGACGCAGTTTCAGTCGCGACCGGTGTTCGCGGTTGGAGACGTCGAAGACGAACGGCTGAGTGTCGCGTACTGGCTTTCGACGGCGCCGCTGGACGAGCTGGAGCAGGAAGCCGAACAGGTGAGTCTTTAGTATTGAGCTGGTCCTCCCCTCCCCCTCACCTCGTCTTGCTGGTATAATTTGGAATCTACATTCTTGCTCCGGTATCACGCATTGCACTGCACGTGACAATTGTGTTTTTCGCCAATAGTGGCGAATCCGTCTCGCTCTTCTTGTACTTACAAAATGATTTTACGACAGCAAACCTTTTATATATGTCTTCGTCTCCGTTGCGAATTACAGGTGATGTGCAACCTGGAAGAAATCGTCAGCACGTACATTCCGAACCTGCAGCTGGAAAACGAATTGGAGAAGTTGGGTCATCGGGAAACGGCGCACCTTGACCAGACCGCTAAAAAACTGGACTCGGCCGATCAGCCCGAGGAGTTCGAGAACAAACCAATAGCGACCGTGTTGGGTAAGAAACGTTTACCTCGAGCTGGTGCTTGTTTTTCATGTTTGTGGCTTCGTAGTCGAGCGAACAGATCTGAGCTAATGGCCTGTGTGTTTTTGTTCCGGTGCGCCTGACAGTGAAGCCAGCCAAACCGCGTAGCTTCATCAGACCTATGTCGGGGCCGCATCGAAACGACGCATTCCGCTCGCGTATACCGAATTCGTCGCGGGCACCTTCGTTGCACGTGGACGACTTCATCGCTTTGGAGAAACACAACCAGCAGCAGGCGACCGCCGGTTACAACCGGTTGACCGTTAAGCACCAGCCTGTTGACCTGGTGGCGGCCAGCCGCAGCCGAGGCCACTCGTTTCTGCAGGACCGCACCAGTCATTTCCATTCGCCGTTTCGACCTACCAGAGGTAAGAATGTGTCGCAGAACGTTTACTCCATTTTGTTGGTGAATTGGTCATCCGGAAAGCTTTTGAATAATGAAGCTTTATTGATGCTTTTATCTACGGGTTTCCTTTTTTCTGTAAATTACTACTTATTTCTAATTTGTTTGGGCAAAAAAGACGCATCAATACGCCCATCTTGGGGCGTAAGCCTCCCCTGTCCGAACTTCCCTGTCCTCTGTTAACCCGACCTATCTTAAGCCCGCATAACCCACAATCTCGTCCATCCATCTTGTAACCAGTCTCTCTTCCCTCGGCTTGTTTGAAACTTCGTAAGACTAGTTTAAGACCTTTAAAATTTTTTCCAGATTTATTGAAGATCTTTTGAGATTCTTCGAAGTACCTCGCGGATTTGATTGAAAC
>JAJSSI010000256.1:0-25000 GCA_031841125.1 Acanthococcus lagerstroemiae
AACCGTAAATTCTAGCCGAAGTCTTTTTTTTCTCCTCCACCTTTGAATCGAGGTATGAAAAAATGTAAAAATATCTATTTCATTTTTCTTCTATCTCCCAGTTTTTAATTGTAGCTGAGATGAATTCCACTGCTAATTTATCTACCTATTTATTATTTAATCAATCGGAGCTTACGACAAAATTTCATATGTATTAATCTCGTTTCGCGATAGCAGATCAGATTCCTGAGAAACTTGTTTAATAGAAGATTTTCTTCGACTGCCAACCAAAATTTGAAAGAAAATTCAAAGGAGACTTACTCTTAGTTTCGTAATTGTGAATTAAAAGTAGGATGATGAAGACTATCTTTACCTAACGAAAAACCTTTTTTTAATGCGTCAGTATGTATTAGGGGAATTCAGAAGCCACCAGTTCTGCTTAAAGTTACCTAACGGTTAAAAAATAATAATAATAAACCAATAAACCAGAATTTCACTTCTTATTATAAGTCTAACCGCTTGACAAAATTCAAAAAGCTAACATGAACAACATCTGTTCCCCCCATTGATGTGGTTAACCGAACTTAGCGTCATTTGAAATTAAGAAGAAGGTATTACGTTTAGAGCCACTTCTCCCTGACTCGAGAAGACATTTCTGAGTCTCATGTAGTAATCAATCAAAACCTGGATCTTCATTAGAAAAATTAAATAAAAATTGGTCTTTTATGCAGCACCTGTAACGTCTTCGGCCCTATCATCGCTGGTGGTATATTTATACCTTTAAAAAATATTTAATTTAACAGTGAAAAATGCTAACATCATCGACATTCTAACCAGAAACATGGACCAGGGTAGGAGGTATCCCCTCTCCGGAATCACGGAAACATCTGCTTTCTTGCGTACGTGTTGTTTAAAGCCCCCTTTTATAATTTTTATTTTTTCAACGAAGACTCCATTTTCCCACTATTTTGAATGAATGTATTCCGGATCAGTCATTGTCTCACAAAATCAAGTCACCTTCCCTCCTGGCTGCGAATTTCGAAAGAAGTGAGTGAGAGGTGTAGTATTCTCCCCCCCCCCATTCTAGTTGATTAGTTGGAACAAGTTGGAGAAGTACGGTTCAGAAAATCCGACCCATAAAGAACATACAAGACCCACTTCCGCTAATTTTTACGACTAAAATTATTCAAAAAACCTGGTATATTTTTTTATTATTCCGCTTGTGAAATTTGAACACTTTTGGTTGGGAAATACGTCTCCTCTCTCCTTCAAATCGAGTTTGTTGGACGACTTCTCAGAATGGAATACTTGTTTATAATTCTGTTTAGCAGAGTTTATGATTGTAACTACATATACTGGGAAGTTCCTTTCCGGACCTGATTGCAGATATTTCTTTCCTCTAAATGGGAGTTGAGCGCCAGGCCAGAATAGAACATTCCAGAAAAATAAGCAAACTGTAGTGAATTCCTGTGTTTTGATAGTAACATTCGTTCTAGACATTCCAGCAGGGATCCCAATGAACTATGATTTGCACACGCTCGCGCCTACCTCCTAATTCCACATTTAAATGTGCACAGATCTAAAACTTGGTAGGAAAAAACAGAGCAAGGAAACTGGGGTGGTCCGCTAAAGTGAACAGGCTGCCAACCCCCTCCCCATACGTTTGAAAAATGTTCATCATAGCAAAATAATCTGTTGTTACATTTCTCCGCCCCGGTGGTTATATAATGTTCGTAAATGTTCTTTGCCCCCTTCCCGACACAAAGAGGCAGATTATAAGACTACAAGACTGACTAAAGCGCCTAACGACTAGAGAATTTATTATAAATCTACTTTAGTCGGACATAGTTTTAATCAGTTCGTGTGTTTTCAGGCATGAAGAATTTGGAAAATGCTGCCGTTGATCACGCTGGCGAGAAAAATTGTGTTAATTTTATTCATGAACCGGAAAACGTGAAATTGAAAGAACAACTTAACATATGATTTTTTCACATCGAAAGAACGTAAATTCATCGATATTTTGAGTTCAAAATTTTTATTTTGGGCCTCATGAATTTCCCTTTTTAGTTAAAAAAGTGCGGTCGTTCGCGTTCCCTGGGTGTCGGCCTTAAAGATTTTTTAAATAGAATTTCGTTCGCATATTCGCGATTGTGCCGGTTTCGCGTTCGCCTTGAAAAACATATAAGTTAGGCCCTTTCCGAATCGTTTTTGTGTATTTCGTGTAAGGCACCTCAAGCGCTCCGGTTCGTAAGTTTATTCCAATCTCTTATAGTATTTAAAAGCGATTCTATAATTGCATGAGGCACGACGCATTACGACTAGTGAAATTTGTTTGAAATTGTGAAGATCTTGTTTTAGTGAATGTTCCCGTTTAGGTATGTTTAAATTACGTGAAGAATGTGATTTACAATTTTCGTTGAACGTGTTGCATGGTGTTCAGTTAATGTTCACGTTTAAGTTTCTTGCATTACTT
Source organism: Acanthococcus lagerstroemiae (assembly GCA_031841125.1). Classification (NCBI taxonomy): domain Eukaryota; kingdom Metazoa; phylum Arthropoda; class Insecta; order Hemiptera; family Eriococcidae; genus Acanthococcus; species Acanthococcus lagerstroemiae. The sequence continues at coordinate 2,453 of JAJSSI010000256.1, forward strand.
ACTTCAAGACTGTGATTTCATATTTCTCGGTAGTTATTCCACTAGTAAGTAGATATTTATTGATAATTGCATAGGTTATGAATATTCATAAAATGGCGAATGTCTAATGTTTTATTTCAGCTGCGTGAACAGTTCTGGTGACTATTTACATGAGCACCTTATAGAAGTGTTTGTGCAAATAATCCCTATAATTGCGGTCCGGTTCTGATATCCGTGAATATCAGGCAAATTTTTCTATAGTTGGTGCAAAGAAATTGGTGTATAGAAAATCCACGTAGTTCTGAATCTCCGGAGTAGATTTTATACTTGCCAGTCTTTGCTACCCTAGCCAGTTGTGGACAGTAACACTAGGAGAAGGGATTTTGACTAAGAAGGGATAGAGGCTTTTGGGACTCAGAATAGAAATGATTGGCACCCAGCCACAGCGTTGAGAACTTGTCTCGTTTGAGTGATCAAATACAAATAGATCACTCCCTTTAAAAATGTATAGGCGATGGTCCAATTCTCTGGATATCTCGAGAATAAGGGAGTCTAATAATAATTTGATCCAGTTTCACCGTTTTCTGTAACTTAATCAGAATGTAAGGCATAAGGACTACATTCAGGCGGAGGGTGATTGTTGTGGTGGGGACGGAAAATCAAATTTTTCCGGCCGAGAAGTCTTCTATTTTTCTGAGATTTTCTCACTGATTCGAATCATAAAAACAACCAAAAACGTCTGTACAAACCGCCTGTTTTCGAATATTTTCTGACGGAGGGCTACAGATTTGTCAACTAAAACTCCCTCGATACGCCCTCGGGCTTTCCTGAAGATATTTCATTCGCGATATTGTTGCAGCGTTTGGAAAGGTTATTATGAATTTCTGATTGTTGAGTAAACGTAAGTACCTATTCTGCCATTTGTAGGAATCGCTTCAGACGAAATATCCATTTTTGTATTTCTCCATTATCTTTATAAGAGCCTCCCTCTTTTCTATGCTACAAGTTTCTGATTGAGCTTGAAAAGTTGGCATGAACAAATTTAGCGGATTTGGAGACAAGATTTTGGTATCTAGGTATCACATTATATATTTTATTACATTTTTGAACCCGTCTCCGTTCCTATCAACGAGTGATCTTATTTTAACCTTAAGATAAATTTGAGATATAGGAAAAAGGGGAGGGGGAATGAATTCAGGGATTAGAGATTGAGTGTAGTGGCTTAATGAAACGCTGAAATGCAAAACATGCTATGTGCCAAAACTAAATTTTACATAGCTCAGCGATTCTTTGCATCGCACCATGGTACGGAGTTACAAAAGACTCTTCGAGGGTAATTCTGAACTTCAACTATTCATGATTACTATCTTTCTGGCGTGGATTGGCATGAGGATATAGTATATATTTTGCGCAGGAAATCTCTATTTCGACAAAAATGGCACCCACAAGAAGTGATGTTTTTGCAATTCCTGCACGTATTATGTACTTTCAGTTTCAGTTTTTTTTCCATCCTGACAAACTACTGTTACGAAGGCCGAGTCAATATTAACTATGAATTTTTCAACAACCGAGAAAATTTTCTATTTTATGCGAAGAGTATGTTTCCAGCGGCATACGAGATATACCTATGTAGCTTCGCGGACGCCATCTAGATCCCCTTTCGAAGAGCGGTGATTGAAAGGGTCCAGCGGAAAGTCGCGATGAGGTGCATCGATGCGTACCGCACCGTTTCGTCGGAGGCGGTAGGCGTGCTTAGACGCTTACCGCCGATCGAGCTGAAGTTCGGTGAGATGGCGGAGGTCTACAACGCGCAGGAGAAGGCAAGGACGCGACAAGAGGCACGTCGGGCGAAGCGTGGCAGTCAGCTGACCACGTTCCAGAAATGGAAGGACAAGCTCGCCCATTCTTCCAGCGCGAATGGACCAGAGTGCAGATTCGTAACATCGACCTGTAGACAGGTAGGAACCACAGTAATCTGAACTTCGGCCTGACCTAGGTCTTCAGCTGTCACGGGGGTTTCGGTACGTACCTGCATCGTATGGGAATAGCACCGAGCGTGGTAGACACGCTGTACGAGGCCTGGGAGCAAGAACGGCATGTGGCGGTACGTATCGATCCCAGAGATGCTGAGGCAAAGTGTCAAGATACCCCCCCCCCCCAAAAAAAAAAAAAAAAGTTCAAAATTACGAATAAAAATAATTCGAAGTACACATAAAGTATGAATAACATATTGTTGTAATAACGACACTTTCATGACTTTTGTGGAAGCCCGGGGCCCTGGGTCCCACCCTAAATCCGGCCCTGATTCACGTTATTTCATTTGTCTCATCATTTACCGTAACGTATGATTCTCATGTCATTTGTGACCAGATGGTCAATTTCAGTTTCTATGTAATGGTCTGGAGAGAGTCAGGTCCAACGTATATTGTTTCTTCTTTTGAAATATTTGTGATTGCTATTTTAAAGTTATTTAAAATTGCCAATTCCTTTAGCCTTTCTCCATTTTCATTGACCTTCCTCGTCACAGAAGGTTCAAAATTAAAAGAAAAATCTTTATTTGTTTTTATTTTCTTATTTTGTTCCCCTCGTTGTCCCGTAGCTAGCCTTTGAACTCAGGGAGGGCGCGGTCAAAATTTGCATGGGAATCATCTTGAGAAATGAAAATTGTTACAGCATGGTAGAAATTATAAATCGCTTTATTTCATGCAGTTTAGATTTTTTTTTTTGATCCGACTACCTTGAATGCCACAAAAGGGGGTTAGGATCACAAAAATGTCGAAGATTCTATTTTCTGACGCGAGGTTTGTATTATGTGGTAATGTACAGAAGAGTGGGCTGAAAGAGGGTCAAGATTTCGAGATTAAGAAGGCAGAGTGTTAAGATAGCTGCAAGTCTTTACTCAATGTATTCACAAATCGTTCGTTCTTGGTTGTCACTCAGCTCTGCCAGAGCGGGCTGATCCCTCAGAGTCAGCACGGTACCTACGGGCTTGCATCAGGATGTTGATTTTTTTGCGGCCAAAAGTTTTGATTGGGGTTCCATTGAATTCTTTGTGTCCCGTTTGAATATTGCGGTTATAATGAAAATTTGCGACGTCTGAACCTTGCGGCAAGTTTATATGCTTTTACTAGAAATTTAATCAGGGACGTGCCGATAGGGGGGCACCCCTCCTGTAGGAGGAATTTTTCTCTCAGCAGTTAGGAAAATTTATCATTTCAATCAGGCGAGTTGGGAAAATCCAACAAGTTAGAAGGTTGTTTCTTCTTTTTTTTTTTTGCTTCGATATTTGGGAATTGAGTTGAGAAGTTGGGAAAACCTAACAAGTAAAAAATTTTTCTTCTTTTGCTTTGATACTTGGGAATTGTGAGTTGAGTCAGTTGGAAAAATCCAACAGGTCGTAAGGTTTTTTTATTTTGCTTTGATACTTGGGAATTCTGAGTTGAGGCAATTGGGACTTTCACTAACCCCCCCCCCCCCTTGAGGAAAACTCTTCGGTACGTCCCTGAATTTAATCGTCTTCTTCAGTTGTCACCTACCTTGAAATTTGCTTGTGAATAATATGATCGTTATCTGAAAACTTGGAAAACTTGACATTTTATTGATTCGTTTTTAATCGTATTTATTTGATTCCATTTTTATGTTTGTAGGAACGAAGCAGAGTTCAAGACAAATATCTGTGAAGATGTGAGTGTTTTTTTTTAAATGAAGTGCGGTCATTGGCTATTTCTTCGTTTTCGGTACGTCGTATTTTCGCGATTTTTGTTTGGTGCTTAATTTCGCGGTTTTCAGTGCGTATAGTTTCGTGATTTAATTTTTGATTTCGCGTTCTGTTCGCATCGGTTCTTGAAGTGATCCAGTCGGTGAGTTTGTTCCATGATTTATCCTACCTAGGCTACAGTAGTAGTTATATGCGGTTGGGTTATTATTGAATCGTGAGGCGTGAACATTCGTTGTGTGAAGACCTTCATGGTGAGGTTCTTGAATAGCTGGTGTTGTTTCAGTTGACAGTTTTTGATTGTTTGAATTTTGGTTGGATTTTTGTGACGTGATTTAAATTGGTTTGTTGGTTTTCTGTGACGTGATTTGTTGAGGGGAATCTGACTACCTACCTCAAGATATTCTGAAGGTGAGTAGAAGATATACTTACTTATTGGTAGTTATAAGTTACTTAATAGTTAATAACTTACATTCAATGCCTATCGTGTTGTTTAATACTTTGAATATTTCAGATGGTTAACTATCTGTGATGCTTGTGCGAATAATCACTACGATGTACGGTGAACTAATTTTGGGTGTAAAAAAACTTAATAGTCTTCATTTTTTGGGGGAGGGAAGGAGAATTCTAGCAGATAGTATACGTATACGTATCTTCTTATAGATACCTACTTGCATCGCCCCTTTTGGCGGATCCAGGGGCTTTAGAAATATGGTATCCACCCCTTTTGGCCAATATAAGCACGTTAAATTCAAAATTATACCCAACTCTGCCCGGTATTACTGGTACCTATAATCCACGTTGCTTGAGTAGTACTTGGTCGTCAAGTCCACCTGCTGATGATATCGCCAAATTCATTAATTAGGAATCAAGTAACCTAATATCACAATCATAATACACTTTGATCTTCGCAAAAAAGCTGAGTTACCGACCCCCACTCCTGTGGAAGCCCTAGGCTAAGGATATTCTATGTAGGAATCGTTCTCGATATTCTTTCGCGTATGTTTTCAGCCACATATACATATATAGCTGGCTACATTCTCATTGGATGGTTCTTGCAAATGCGCGACACTACCAACAATCCCCCTTTGGTCGCCCTTAGTAGAGACTGCTGGTGATTGTCTTTTATGTCGGAATCGGGCATGGTCAATATTTCTTCCCTGAGAATATCCGGTCCATCATCTCCAGTCTTCGCTTGAGTAGGTGCCCTGTCATACTGGAAAAAAGTTTCCAGGTATGTTCACTAGTCGCTGAGTTTAGCTTCGGATTCCACAATAATTTCCTTCTAGTGCTGCAGTGGTTTTCTTTCTCTCTCGGCGGCTAATTGAGGTATCCAGATGTGAGTCAATCAGTAACCATTACTCCTGTGGAAGTCCTAGGTTAAGGATTTTCTGTGTAGGAATCGTTCCCGATATTCCTTTGAGTACGTTTCCAGCCGCATATAGCTGGCCACATACGCATTGGATGGTTTCGGCAAACGCGGACTACTGCAGGAGATCCTCCTTTGGCTGACCTTAGAAGTGATTGCTGGTGATTGTCTTTCATGTAGGAAACGGACATAGTCAATATTTTCTTCCTCTCTGAGAGAATGTTGTCCATTATCTCCAGCTGGTAGAGTAGATAACCTGTCATTTTAAGAGAAAAGTTTTCAGATAGGTATATTTTCCAGTTGCTGAGTTTAACTTCGGTTGCCACGATAGTTTCATTATGACTGTCGCGTCTCGCATTTTTCTTCGAAGCCTTATTCCTTTTGCCTTGTGTATTTTTCAGTTCATTGGCCGGAGTTACACCCTCTTTGTATTGTTCCTTGGCCTTTGTAGAATCGATGGATTTTCTCTGTGCTGTTTTATGCTGTTGGCACGTATGTTTGTATTATCACGATTGGCTTAGGCTTGGTTTCTAATCTCACGAAAATTACCATGCCCAATTTTGGAATTATCGCCCTGACTTTATCGCTGATTCTATAGTTTGAATTAGTATACCCACTCCATGTTCGCGTCTGTTGTTTTTTCTTTTCTTTTTTACAGCGAATGCTAATTCATTGTGTTTGTCAGTTCGCATACTTCTGTTTTCCCTCCATATTTTTACACCCTTTCCAGGTTGCAAAACATTGCCGTATTAGGGCTGAAAAAAGTTATGTTTTATTGATCGATCTATCGTTTGGTTTGTGATAATTTCTGGCGAGAGGGTTGGTGGTGGAAAGCACTCCCTGTTGGCGGGGAGCAGAATACGCCAACCGCATGCATGCAGGTGCAAACTGCAAGCCTGCGTGTCGTAAGAGGCGACTAAGGGATTTTGGCGGGAGGACAGGACCGACAGTACCCGAGTGGAATCCGGCTCCTTGAACACTTGATTTTTAATTCAGAGTTTACCCTGTTCATCTAACGCATCTATCATTTCTTTTAATTCTTCTTCTGAGTTCGCTAAGAGTATAATACTCGTATCAACTGCGAATCTATAAGATTTAACGGTCTTCTTCGATTTATAACCAACCCCTTTTCTTCCCGTTCTAATTTTCTGATAATTTCTTGTAGCGCACTGTTAAAAAGGATTGATGATAATGGATCCCCCTGTTTTACGCCTTTCTTAATTTCAAAATACTGCCCTTCAACGTCGGTAATCTTCCTTCCTTTCAGCCCTGTATACATCTCTTCTATTATATCTATGAAACCTTCTGGGACCCCTTGGTTGTCTAACGTTCTGATCATGAATTGATGGTCTATAGAGTTGAATGCTTTTGTAAGTCTATCATTGCTAAGAACAGATCTTTTTGATATTCAGTGCATTTTTCTATAATTTGATTTATACTGTGCCGATGATCTATAGTTCCCTGGATTTGCTAATACTGGTGTGGTAGGACGTATGGTGATGCGCGCATGCCAAAGTGGCCCCTATGACACCGCACCCGTGGCACCGGAAACTACCCTTTCGAGCATCGCATCAGTGATTGAGGGGAACGCTTTGGGGCCGGGCCCGAGCCCCCATTTCTCCGTGCCGAAACCGTGCGCACGTCCTGCCACGGCCACCATGGGGTTCCCTACTGACTGAGTTCCGCGCTCCCCGAGCGCTCGCCTGGAATTCAGATCCCCATGGCCGGACGCGCTACCTCTTCATTCACCCATCACGTGAGACTTTGTCTGCTCCAGCCCTTGCCTGCCGGTGAGCTCCGCCGAACGGGATCCGCCGTAGCAGCAGCAGCAACTTTTTATCATCCGTCAGCCCTCAGTTTCGACCACTCTATCTCCATCTTCTTCCGCATGATGGCTGACACGAAGGCCGACCCCTGGTTCCGACCGCTTTTGGTTCCTCAGCATCTCAGGGACCAGAGTATCCGACGCAAGACGGTCGATCACGCCGTCTCCGGGATCGATCGGTATCGCCACATGCCTCTCCTGCTCCCAGGCCACGCACTTGAATAGCGTGTGCCATGGTGAGTCCTCTGCTCCTCGTCCGCAGTGCGTGCACTCAGCGCTCGGTACTATTCCCATTTGGTGCAGATATGTGCCGAAACCCCTGGCCGCTCAAGTCCTGGGTCAGGTGGAAGTTTAGATTAACATGCTTGACAATCGTCCACAGATCGAGCTCACGAGTCAGCCCTCTGGTCCATTCGCCTGTGGCAGAATGTGCAAGCCTGTCCTTCGATTTCTGAAGCGTGGTCAGCTCAATGCCACGCTTGGCCAGGCGTACCTCCTGTCGCGTCCTCTCCTTCTTCTGCGCGTTATAGACCTCCGCCATCTAGCCGACTTTCAGCTCGATAGGTAGTAAGCGCGCAAGCACGCCTACCACCAGACGAGACGGTTCGGCACGCACTGACGCACGTCATCGCGACTTTCCACTGGGCCTTTTCCATCTCCTCTCTTCGGAACGGAATCTGGATGACGCCCGCGAATACCAGCGCTCCATACAGCAGGACTGACATTACGACATTTACGTTCAGCCTGCTCTTCTGCTCCTGCGGCGACCGCGGTCGAACGGCTGGTTCTGAAGCCGTACTTACTGGTCAAGATCGTCTTCCGTCTCTCGAGATGTGCCTCCATCCTGTCCACAATCGTCCTCTTGAACGCCTTGCCCATGGTGTCGAGCAAGCAGATAGGCCGGTAGGATCTGCTAATAGTACTTTTATTACTAATTATTTGTATAATCATGCGTCTTCGTTTTATAACTAATTTTTTCCGATTGCAGGTGATACTGAATTGCCGACCTCAAAGATAGAAAAACAGCGACATGAAATCTTTTCTGGATGCATAAATTCTGATCTTCGTAGAATCGACTTCTTAACACTCTCATCAATAACGATCTGACGGATCAAGATCGAAATTGGGTAAGCAGTTGCAAATCGTTGTCATTCTTTTAATTTAACTCATTAATTAAGCCGTGCTCTGCTAAAAGGCGCATGTATTCAGCGAGTGCTCATTTCATTCATGGGAAAGGAACGATTTTTTTTAACGACTTACTTTTTAATTGGATTCAAATACTTGCTCCTGCATGTCTGAGCTATGCAACTACTTCTGCATGTGGCTGTTATCTCTGTCCAAAAGGTGTAAGGAACGAAGATGAAGGATGAACCCATATAAAGTAGTGGCCCATATCACCCGTACTTGAGCATTAGGAAACACATCTTACCTTGAGTCTTGGAATGCCAGTTTCCATTTCGTAATCTCGAGGGACGCGGAGAGCCATTTTTTAAACAACGTGTTCATTTGTCGGTACAGTACTTAGGTCTTACATGATATTTGTTGGAACAGTGCCTCCGTCTTGAATGGTTATTACAGAAGATAGTACAGGTACAGGATCGTCACACACGCTCGTGAGTCCTCTTCCTTTTTGTAGAGCTTTTAGGCTTTTGTGCATTTTAAAACACCCTCGGACATTAAGACAGAGCGGTGCTTCATGATTCAACTGCTTGAATTGTGTATCTTTGTCCTAAATCCGCAATGATTTCGATGCGGCCCTCGATGAACCCTGCACCCTGCTCAATTCTTTCACAGGAAGCTTTGGAAATCTTGTTCGCATATGTTACTTTTCAGCGTCTAGAATGACCTTTCAACTATCTGCTAATGTTGGAAGACCAGGTCTGTAGTGCAGGACCCACATGTCTTTGCAGCTGTCCAAATTGCTTATGAACTGCTTTCTTAGCGGAACATACTGCTCATTGGTACGTACTTGAGTGCTAGCAGCAGATAAGCATCGAAACTAATATGAAATCGTGATAGCAGATTAGATTCAGGAGAAACTTGTGCAATCGAAGATTTTCTAGGACTGCCAACCAAAATGAGGAAGTAAATTCAGAGAAGACTTCTTCTTAATTTTTTTAACTAAAAATTGAAAGTTGAATGCCTGCTGAAAGGGGAAGGAGGAGGCTGAGAAGCTACCTGTTTATGTGTTTCTAAATTAGGTTATTAATTTAAAAAAAAAAAATAATAATAATGAAATCAAATAAAGCAGATTTTTTTTTGTGTTACTCTGAATATGCTTTACAAAATTCACGTAGGCACGACGTTAAAGTTTCTTCCTCCATAATTGGAGGAAACATTTCGTAGTCTGGTGCAGTAGAATGTCGAAACGTGGATTTTCATTGAAGAAATAAAAATACAATAGGTCTTTTAGACGGCATCAGCCGTATTAACCGTTGATAATACTTGGGTGACTCTCCCAATAACTCGTAATTTAAGGTTATTTTTTAAAAGCATTTTTGAATTTATTTTTTGATAGATTTGTTTTCATGGAATGTGTAATGTATGTGTACCTTAAGGCATGTATGAGGTTCAACAATCTACCCTCCCCCAAGTTGGGGCAGGGGGATACGATTTGTAAACGACGAAGGAATTTTTGTAGAATCGTGTGCTCTATCGCAATTCATTGAGAACTCAAATTCCCAAAATTTGCACGTAGATTGTTCTTGTGTAACACGGCAATGTTGGACACTTGACACAATCAGTGGAATATGCGTTTTAATACGGGAAGCGTAAGACAATTTTTCCGGATCCTTTATTTCAAATTTCAGTGTTATGCATGAAGGAAAATCGATTAAATCGATAACTCGAGGATCCTTACTGATAGGTAATCTATTGGAGGCAAACTTATCGATTTAAATCGATTTTGGATCGATTTTTTGACAGCCCTAACTCGGATATGACGAAGGGGAAAAAATCTTGTAGACGACGAATGAAAATTTTCTGTATAAACTGATTGTAGGCAGCCAGCAGTTCGAAAAAATTCAATAACCCTTTTAAGGGGTCAAAATTTTGGGTAGCGCCCTCAAATGACTTGTACAACATATCTCTTCGAGAAAAACATTCCACATAAATTATTTATTAGAAATATCTGTCTGTGTGACGCGTTTTTAAGAAAAATCCGTGAGTGGTTTCTTAGACGACGATGGAATTTTGACTATAATTTGACAGTTTGGGGATGTTAGGTATTTTAGGGTATGTATTTTGAACTGTTTGGCAGATTAATGTGATAGGAGAGATTTACACTTATCTAAAAAAATAAAATTATTGCTCTTATATTCTTAGTTTTTGAGATACCAAACGGTGACTTAAATATGGAGTTATTGGGAAAATGACCCACTTTTTCAAAAAAAAAAAAAAAAAAATTAGTTCGACCATGAAAACTGCTCATCTCACCTACATACGATCAGAAACTTGAACCAGCCTGTAAGGTAATCCCCCCTCTCGCGAATCAAGTGAACATCTACGTGTTTAGGTGTACTTTTTTTTCGAAACAGGTTTCTTCTTCATTAACGGTGACTCCATTTTTTCATTATTAAAATTTTATTTTTAATATAAATATATCATTGTCTTATGAAATCGCCCTCTTCTTCCACCACTCCCTTATAATTTTGAGGTAACCCTCGATCAAGTCGGCCCGTTGGAAAAAGTTTAAAAAATGCCGTTCGACTTGCAAAAATCCAATCCTATTAGAAGAGCATGAGAGATTCATGTTTGCCAATTTTTACGACTTAATCATCCAAAAAACCACAAATATTTTCCCGATCGTTCAGCTGGTAAAATTTAGAAACCTTCAGTTGGGAAATACGTCTGTCCGATTCGTGACATTTCTTTCCACTAGAAATAGGTTTTGAGTGCCAGACCACAGAATAGACCGATCCAGAAAAGTGAAAATTTGTGTTTATTTGCAAAAAACGGGGGAAAATAATTTGACTTTTTGGATTTTCGCAACTATTGAGTCATCTACTAAAATTTCCCTACTACGGCGGAGGCTTGTGAGGGCAATCTCCCCCCTCCCTCTTATTCTTGTACCTGCTAGTGCATTTTGATGAGAATAACATTCGTTCTCAACTTTCTAAATAGTATTCGCTCTAACTGCCCATTTTTCACATCCTGGTATCATTAATACTACATTCTAATTCCACATTTAAATGTGCACATGATTAAAATTTGAAGAAAGAAAGGCAAACAGGAATTTGGATAGTTCACTAAAATGGTCAGAAGGCTCGTCTCCCCTTCGCCCGAGAAAATGTTTGTTCCTCATAGTAGAACAAAACAACTCTCTTGTTGGTACCTTTGCCCGCTCTCCGCCAAAGTTCTCAAAAAAATGTTCACAAATGTACATTGACTCCTTAACACAAGAGGCAGGTTACCAACTTTGGCTTCAGATGCTTAACGTTGAGAGAGCTTACTATAAAAATCAAATTTAGGTGTATAAATTTTGAATTAGTTCTTATATTTTTCAGGAATGAAGAATTGAAAAATACTGCAGTTATTGATGCTGACGGAGAAAATGGTGTTAAATTTTTCTTGGGGCAGGATAACATGGAATTGAAAGAATCTCACATAAAACCTTTTATCCAAACCATAACATAAATTCTTTTAATATTTCAAGCTAAACTTTCCTTTCACCTAAGAAAAATTGTGTAGTGTTCTTAATTTTACCAGTTTGTTTTGAGGAACTTAATCAAAGTGCAGGTGGAGAGGGAGGAGGTCAGAATGAAATGTGCATGTATGATTTTATTATAGGAGTTTCTGTGCCTCCGGCGGTTTCAGATACGAGTCATTTGAGGGGGAAAATTGTAACACACAGCTGAGGAAGTCCCGAGGTGCCTTTTCTCAGTGTGGAGGGTCTGTTACTGGGCATCTTGAAGGTATGGTTTCAATCTTCTTCTCTATCCCATACAGAGTCCAGGAAGTAGCCTTCGGGGAGGAAATTTTTGTAACATACACTACTACTCCGATAATCGCAGGGTGTATTTTTTACCGCGGTGATTTTTGCTGATATTCCTTGGAGAACGATTCCAGCTGCCTCTTGGCTGCTGGTTGAAAGTTCGACCTGGATGGTTTCAGCAACGCAATCCAGTGTGAAAAGCTCATCCTTCGGCTGTCTCAGTGTGGAGGGTCTGTTACTGGGCATCTTGAAGGTATGGTTTCAATCTTATTCTCTATCCCATACAGAGTCCAGGAAGTAGTCTTCGGGGAGGAAATTTTTGTAACATACACTACTACTCAGATAATCGCAGGGTGTTTTTTTTACCGCGGTGATTTTTGCTGATATTCCTTGGAGAACGATTCCAGCTGCCTCTTGGCTGCTGGTTGAAAGTTCGACCTGGATGGTTTCAGCAACGCGATCCAGTGTAAAAAGCTCATCCTTCGGCTGTCTCAGTGTGGAGGGTCTGTTACTGGGCATCTTGAAGGTATGGTTTCAATCTTCTTCTCTATCCCATACAGAGTCCAGGAAGTAGTCTTCGGGGAGGAAATTTTTGTTACATACACTACTACTCAGATAATCGCAGGGTGTTTTTTTTACCGCGGTGATTTTTGCTGATATTCCTTGGAGAACGATTCCAGCTGCCTGTCGGTTGCTGGTTGAAAGTTCGACCTGGATGGTTTCAGCAACGCGATCCAGTGTAAAAAGCTCATCCTTCGGCTGTCTCAGTGTGGAGGGTCTGTTACTGGGCATCTTGAAGGTATGGTTTCAATCTTATTCTCTATCCCATACAGAGTCCAGGAAGTAGTCTTCGGGGAGGAAATTTTTGTAACATACACTACTACTCAGATAATCGCAGGGTGTTTTTTTTACCGCGGTGATTTTTGCTGATATTCCTTGGAGAACGATTCCAGCTGCCTCTTGGCTGCTGGTTGAAAGTTCGACCTGGATGGTTTCAGCAACGCGATCCAGTGTGAAAAGCTCATCCTTCGGCTGTCTCAGTGTGGAGGGTCTGTTACTGGGCATCTTGAAGGTATGGTTTCAATCTTCTTCTCTATCCCATACAGAGTCCAGGAAGTAGTCTTCGGGGAGGAAATTTTTGTAACATACACTACTACTCAGATAATCGCAGGGTGTTTTTTTTACCGCGGTGATTTTTGCTGATATTCCTTGGAGAACGATTCCAGCTGCCTCTTGGTTGCTGGTTGAAAGTTCGACCTGGATGGTTTCAGCAACGCGATCCAGTGTGAAAAGCTCATCCTTCGGCTGTCTCAGTGTGGAGGGTCTGTTACTGGGCATCTTGAAGGTATGGTTTCAATCTTCTTCTCTATCCCATACAGAGTCCAGGAAGTAGTCTTCGGGGAGGAAATTTTTGTAACATACACTACTACTCAGATAATCGCAGGGTGTTTTTTTTACCGTGGTGATTTTTGCTGATATTCCTTGGAGAACGATTCCAGCTGCCTCTTGGCTGCTGGTTGAAAGTTCGACCTGGATGGTTTCAGCAACGCGATCCAGTGTGAAAAGCTCATCCTTCGGCTGTCTCAGTGTGGAGGGTCTGTTACTGGGCATCTTGAAGGTATGGTTTCAATCTTCTTCTCTATCCCATACAGAGTCCAGGAAGTAGTCTTCGGGGAGGAAATTTTTGTAACATACACTACTACTCAGATAATCGCAGGGTGTTTTTTTTACCGCGGTGATTTTTGCTGATATTCCTTGGAGAACGATTCCAGCTGCCTCTTGGCTGCTGGTTGAAAGTTCGACCTGGATGGTTTCAGCAACGCGATCCAGTGTAAAAAGCTCATCCTTCGGCTGTCTCAGTGTGGAGGGTCTGTTACTGGGCATCTTGAAGGTATGGTTTCAATCTTCTTCTCTATCCCATACAGAGTCCAGGAAGTAGTCTTCGGGGAGGAAATTTTTGTTACATACACTACTACTCAGATAATCGCAGGGTGTTTTTTTTACCGCGGTGATTTTTGCTGATATTCCTTGGAGAACGATTCCAGCTGCCTGTCGGTTGCTGGTTGAAAGTTCGACCTGGATGGTTTCAGCAACGCGATCCAGTGTAAAAAGCTCATCCTTCGGCTGTCTCAGTGTGGAGGGTCTGTTACTGGGCATCTTGAAGGTATGGTTTCAATCTTCTTCTCTATCCCATACAGAGTCCAGGAAGTAGTCTTCGGGGAGGAAATTTTTGTAACATACACTACTACTCAGATAATCGCAGGGTGTTTTTTTTACCGCGGTGATTTTTGCTGATATTCCTTGGAGAACGATTCCAGCTGCCTCTTGGCTGCTGGTTGAAAGTTCGACCTGGATGGTTTCAGCAACGCGATCCAGTGTGAAAAGCTCATCCTTCGGCTGTCTCAGTGTGGAGGGTCTGTTACTGGGCATCTTGAAGGTATGGTTTCAATCTTCTTCTCTATCCCATACAGAGTCCAGGAAGTAGTCTTCGGGGAGGAAATTTTTGTAACATACACTACTACTCAGATAATCGCAGGGTGTTTTTTTTACCGCGGTGATTTTTGCTGATATTCCTTGGAGAACGATTCCAGCTGCCTCTTGGTTGCTGGTTGAAAGTTCGACCTGGATGGTTTCAGCAACGCGATCCAGTGTGAAAAGCTCATCCTTCGGCTGTCTCAGTGTGGAGGGTCTGTTACTGGGCATCTTGAAGGTATGGTTTCAATCTTCTTCTCTATCCCATACAGAGTCCAGGAAGTAGTCTTCGGGGAGGAAATTTTTGTAACATACACTACTACTCAGATAATCGCAGGGTGTTTTTTTTACCGCGGTGATTTTTGCTGATATTCCTTGGAGAACGATTCCAGCTGCCTCTTGGCTGCTGGTTGAAAGTTCGACCTGGATGGTTTCAGCAACGCGATCCAGTGTGAAAAGCTCATCCTTCGGCTGTCTCAGTGTGGAGGGTCTGTTACTGGGCATCTTGAAGGTATGGTTTCAATCTTCTTCTCTATCCCATACAGAGTCCAGGAAGTAGTCTTCGGGGAGGAAATTTTTGTAACATACACTACTACTCAGATAATCGCAGGGTGTTTTTTTTACCGCGGTGATTTTTGCTGATATTCCTTGGAGAACGATTCCAGCTGCCTCTTGGCTGCTGGTTGAAAGTTCGACCTGGATGGTTTCAGCAACGCGATCCAGTGTAAAAAGCTCATCCTTCGGCTGTCTCAGTGTGGAGGGTCTGTTACTGGGCATCTTGAAGGTATGGTTTCAATCTTCTTCTCTATCCCATACAGAGTCCAGGAAGTAGTCTTCGGGGAGGAAATTTTTGTAACATACACTACTACTCAGATAATCGCAGGGTGTTTTTTTTTACCGCGGTGATTTTTGCTGATATTCCTTGGAGAACGATTCCAGCTGCCTCTTGGTTGCTGGTTGAAAGTTCGACCTGGATGGTTTCAGCAACGCGATCCAGTGTGAAAAGCTCATCCTTCGGCTGTCTCAGTGTGGAGGGTCTGTTACTGGGCATCTTGAAGGTATGGTTTCAATCTTCTTCTCTATCCCATACAGAGTCCAGGAAGTAGTCTTCGGGGAGGAAATTTTTGTAACATACACTACTACTCAGATAATCGCAGGGTGTTTTTTTTACCGCGGTGATTTTTGCAGATATTCCTTGGAGAACGATTCCAGCTGCCTCTTGGCTGCTGGTTGAAAGTTCGACCTGGATGGTTTCAGCAACGCGATCCAGTGTGAAAAGCTCATCCTTCGGCTGTCTCAGTGTGGAGGGTCTGTTACTGGGCATCTTGAAGGTATGGTTTCAATCTTCTTCTCTATCCCATACAGAGTCCAGGAAGTAGTCTTCGGGGAGGAAATTTTTGTAACATACACTACTACTCAGATAATCGCAGGGTGTTTTTTTTACCGCGGTGATTTTTGCTGATATTCCTTGGAGAACGATTCCAGCTGCCTCTTGGCTGCTGGTTGAAAGTTCGACCTGGATGGTTTCAGCAACGCGATCCAGTGTAAAAAGCTCATCCTTCGGCTGTCTCAGTGTGGAGGGTCTGTTACTGAGCATCTTGAAGGTATGGTTTCAATCTTATTCTCCATCCCATACAGAGTCTAGGAAGTAGTCTTCGGGGAGGAAATTTTTGTAATATACACTACTACTCAGATAATCGCAGGGTGTTTTTTTTACCGCGGTGATTTTTGCTGATATTCCTTGGAGAACGATTCCAGCTGCCTGTTGGTTGCTGGTTGAAAGTTCGACCTGGATGGTTTCAGCAACGCGATCCAGTGTGAAAAGCTCATCCTTCGGCTGTCTCAGTGTGGAGGGTCTGTTACTGGGCATCTTGAAGGTATGGTTTCAATCTTCTTCTCTATCCCATACAGAGTCCAGGAAGTAGTCTTCGGGGAGGAAATTTTTGTAACATACACTACTACTCAGATAATCGCAGGGTGTTTTTTTTACCGCGGTGATATTTGTTGATATTCCTTGGAGAACGATTCCAGCTGCCTCTTGGTTGCTGGTTGAAAGTTCGACCTGGATGGTTTCAGCAACGCGATCCAGTGTGAAAAGCTCATCCTTCGGCTGTCTCAGTGTGGAGGGTCTGTTACTGGGCATCTTGAAGGTATGGTTTCAATTTTATTCTCTATCACATATGGAGTCTAGGAATGAGTTTCTTGGGGGAATAATTCGTAACATACACCACTGCTCAGATGGGTATCTGGTTTACGGTGGTGAGTCTTGATATAGGTAGCCCAGAATAATACATGCACGTTAGGTATTTATTTAAATTATCAAATCCACATTCAATGTAATCTTAAGAATTTTTGTTATAAAAATTTTTATCAGGTTTTTGCGAAGAAATAAAATTTTCAAAATCAAAATAATTTAAAAATAACAAGAATAATATAAGTTTCTTCTAATCACCGTGACACAAAATGGGGTTGGTCTCTTTTAATGAGGTTAATTTTATCAACGATCAGTTTATCTTATGATTGGAGCCGTGATAGTATGGTTTTTTTCTACGAAATGGAATTATGTAGAACTTTCAGTTTCATGTGTTTCCATTTTCATTAAAAAGTGCGGTCGTTCGCGATTTCCCTGCGTTTGGTTCGCGTTTCCTGGGTGTCTTAAAATTTTTTAAATTGAATTTTTTACGTTTTTTCGCGGTGAGTTCGGTTGCGCGATCGCGTTTAATCATATAAATTTAGGCCAGTTCCGCTTCGTTTTTGTGCCGTTCGTGTAGGTTCCTCCAGCGCTCCAGTCCGTAAGTTTATTCCAATTTTTCAATATTAACACGTATCGTATGTTCAGGAAAACTGAGGCATCACGCGTTACGACTAGTGAAATTTTTTGGAATTGTGAAGATCTTGTTTTTGTGAATGTTCCCGTTTACGTTTAAATTATGCGAAGAATGTGATTTACGATTTCCGTTGAAAGTGTTGAAAGCTGTTCAGTGAATGTTCACGTTTAATTTTATTGAATTACCCACTTGAAGACTGTGATTTCACATCCTGCTGGTGAGTACCGATAGGTTTATCAATAATTGCATAGGTTATGGATATTCATAAATTGGCGATGGTGTAATGTTTTATTTCAGCAGTGTCATCAGTTATGGTGATTATGTACATGAGCACCTTATAAAAGTGTTTGTGTAAATAATCATTATAATTGCAATGCGGTTCTGATATCCGTGATTATCAGGCATCGAGAGGAGATGCTTTTCTCCTCTTCTTTGCGGACTCAGAGAGCAGTTACCTCCACGATTTTTGGTTGAGTCTGGGTACTGGCTGAAAAAATGTTTCTATAGTTGGTGCAAAGAAATTGGTATGTTGAAAAAACTATGTTGTTCTGAATCCCCTGAACAGTTTTTATACTCCCCAATCTTTGCTACTTCAGCCAGATGCGCACAGAAGCACTCGAAAAAGGGATTTTAGAGACCTGACGCACAGGTAGACGAAGAAGGAATGGAGGCTATTGAGACTCAGAATAGAAATGATTGACACCCAGCCGGTGAGTTGAGGACTTGTCTCGTTTGAGTGATCAAATATGCCTGGCCTTGGAGAAATGTATGGGCGATAATTCGATGTTTGGAAGATTTGAAAAATTTAGAATTATCTGATGGTTAATTCCTTATTGAAATTATTTCTGGAAAAGCCAACTACATATTAAAATAGTAATTGAAACAAAATGACAGGTGGAATCTTTCATGAAACGATATCGGCTTGTACTCTCCTTGTTTAAGGAAAAGAAAAAACCCCGAAATTTGGCACGTTTGTCTTTTTACGTTTTTGAAATTTCAATGCGGTATGTAGCTTAAGTGAGCGTTTAGACAGAACCAGACAATTTTTCTTTCTTGACCATACTTTAAAATAAATTTGTGGCGTGCCTCTGGTGGAAACCCTAAATCCACTAAAAGAGCCGTTTTTTGATTGTATGAATCAGCATAGTGTGTAAGAACGCAAAGGTCTCCAAAATCTATGGGCCTAATACTAGGATTTTCTCACCATTTTTGCACTAATCCGCATCTGGTTTCAACTATATAGTCACACTTTTCCAGCTTGCAAAATACTGCCATATTACACTGTCAGATCTGTTAGTTTCTTCAGCTGCACCCTCGATACAAAAAACTACTAATTAAAATTTTGATACATTATCAGTTATTTAATCAGGGGCGTGTCGATAGGGGGCACCCCTCCTGTAGGAGGAATTTTTCTCTCAGCAGTTAGGAAAATTTAACGATATTTTATCAGTTATTTTTTCACGCCTGATCCAGAGCAAGAAAATTCTTTTCAAAATGATTCGCATCAGTGGGTTTATAATAAAATTAGGTCCAGCCAGGAAACGTTTTAAAGAACTCATTATTTTTATGATGAAAAAGAAAAGGGCAAACTGTTTTCCTGCTTTCCCTCCTAAAGAAAGTCGGACAATGTTTCTGAAAAACTTACATTCAATGCCTATCGTGTTGTTTAATACTTTTAGTATTTCAGTTGGTTAACTATCTGTGGTGATTTTTTTGCATGAACACCTTACAAAAGTGCTTGCGTGAATAATCTTTACGATGTTCGGTGAACGAATTTTGGGTGTAAAACTACTAAATAGTCTTCTTTTTTGGGGGAAGGGAAGGTGAATCCTACCAGATAGTATACGTATACGTATCTTCTTATAGATACCTACTTGCATCGCCCCTTTTGGCGGATCCAGGGGCTTTAGAAATATGGTATCCACCCCTTTTGGCCAATATAAGCACGTTAAATTCAAAATTGTACCCAACTCTGCTCGGTATTACTGGTACCTATAATCCACGTTGCTTGAGTAGTACTTGGTCGTCAAGTCCACCTGCTGATGATATCTCCAAATTCATTAATTGGGAATCAAGAAACCTAATATCACAATCATAATACACTTTGATCTTCGCCAAAAGGCTGAGTTACGGACCCCCACTCCTGTGGAAGCCCTAGGTTAAGGATATTCTATGTAGGAATCGTTCTCGATATTTTTCGCGTATGTTTTCAGCCACATATACATATATAGCTGGCTACATTCTCATTGGATGGTTCTTGCAAATGCGCAATACTACCCAACGATCGCCCTTACTTTCATGTCGGAATCGGGCATGGTCAATATTTCTTCCCTGAGAATATCCGGTCCATCATCTCCAGTCTTCGCATTCTCATTGGATGGTTTCGGCAAATGCGTAATACACTGCGAGATATCCCCCTTTGGCTGACCCCAGTAGAGACTGCTGATGATTGTCTCTTATCTAGGAATCGGGAATGGTCTATATATTTCTTCCCTGAGAATATTCGGTCCTTCATATCCAGTCTCCGGTGAACCTGTCATCCTGGAAAAAAGTTTCCAGATATGTTTACTAGTCGCTGATTTTAACTTCGGATTCCACGATAATTTCATGTTATCTGTCTTCTAGTACAGCAATGGTTTTCTTTCCCTCTCTGCCGCTGAACTCTTTCACCTTCTGGGAATGTTCAAAGAGTCATTCTTCCTTCAGAGTCCCAGCTCGAACTTCCTTGCTTTTCTCCGGAAGCCATATCCCTTTGGCCCCGCCTATTTTCTAGTTTATGGCCAGAGGTACAGTCAGCACCAGAAAGTGTGCGACAATTCGTAACTGCATTTTTAAATTGCCCATTCCCGAGTTTGTTATCTATCTAGTTTCTGACTCGATCTCCGAGGCGTACAGTCTTCTGAAAGTCATTTTAATTCGGTGATTAGTTTCATGTTGAGGCTAATTGAGGTATCCCGATGAGATAATCAATAGCCATTACCCCTGTGGGAGTCCTAGGGATCTTCTGTGTAGGAATCGTTCTCGATATTCCTTTGAGTACGTTTCCAGCCGCATATAGCTGGCCACATACGCACAGGATGGTTTCGGCAAACGCGGAATACTGCAGGAGATCCTCCTTTGGCTGACCTTAAATGTGATTGCTGGTGATTGTCTTTCATGTAGAAAACGGTCTCATAGTCAAAATTCTCTTCGTCCCTCAGAGGATGTGGTCCATTATCTCCAGCTGGTGGAGTAGGTAACCTTGCCATTCTAAAACTTCGGTTGCTGCGAGAATTTCATTATTTCTGTTGCGTCCCGCATTTCTCTTGGAAGCCTTATTCCTTTGCCTTGCGTATTTTTCAGTTCATTGGCCGGAGTTACAGCGTCTTTGTATTTTTTCTTGTCCTTTGTAGAACCGATTGATTTTCTATGTGCTATTTTAAGCTGTCGGCACGTATGTATGTATTATCACGATTAGCTTAGGCTTGGTTTCTACTTTCACAAAAATTACCATGTCCAATTTTGGAGGGCGAATGTAATCTGCACACACATTTCATTTTGAAAATGTAAACTGCTCACAGTGTAATTTGTACACAGAACGACGAGTATATTCTGAATGTATTTTGCTCACACTTGTAATGTATTTTGCTCACATCGGTAATTTTATATAGAAAACAGTATTTTGCACACAGTGCCACTTTAACGGGTAACTCTACGGTAAATTGCAAATATAACTGGTAAGTTTAGGGTAAAATGTAACGTAATAAATAACTTAAAACATGAACGTAGAATCGACTGAGATACTCATCCTTAATACCTACAGCGCAAACTACAATTCGAATGATTAGATATACTTATATGAGGACAAAACTTAACTCGAATGTAGCATTCGCGTATGTACGAGATCGTTCCGAAATTAACTGAAAACTTTTTATTACCTATAAATAGGCATTTAGGAGTTTGCAATAATAGAACAGGTACTTGTACGTAGTGTACGTACAAAGATAACATACGCTGATCTCTTATCTGTACTGGCAAGAGTTTCTCTATCCTCCATCGATTCATTCTCACTCCATTCTACACCGTACATAATTTAAGCGGTAACGATCGAGTAAAGTGTGAGCAGAATACGTCCTTCAATGAAAAGGAAGAATGTAAAGTGCTCACACTTCTCCCCCTGTCGGGAGACTGTAAAGTGCTCACACTTTTCCCCTGCCTTTTGCAGTGTGTGCACTTTACAGTGTGAGCAAAATACATACTTTCGTATTTTCTGAAAGTGTGAGCAGTTTACTTTCTCCCATTTTGGAATTATCGCCCTGACTTTATCGCTGATTCTATATAGTTTAAATCAGTATACCCACTTCATGTTCGACTCTATTTTTTTCATTTTTCTCAGCGAATGTTATTTCATTGTGTTGGCATGTTCGCATCCTTCCGTTTCCCCTCCATCGTTTTGCACTTCTCCCGGCTTGCAAAACTCTGTCGTATTAGGGCTGAAAAAAGTTATGTTTCATTGAACGATCGCACGATTACCAGAACTACAGAACAGAAGTGAAGAACGAATCCTTCTCAAAAATGAAAGATCCCATGCTATTTATATTTGACCTTCTTTAGGGCTTCTTAGAAACATACATGTGTCAGAACACTAAATGACGGTTTTCTAAACCATATTTCTTCCGTATGGTAAGCATGCATGCCTATCTAGTTATTAAAATTTGTGTGTTACATATCACAACTATGTAGGTAGGTATCATATTTTGCTGAGCAGGGAGTGGGGGTGGAAAGCACTCCCTGTTGGCGGGGAGCAGAATACGCCAACCGCATGCCTGCATGTGCAAACTGCAAGCCTGCGTGTCGTAAGAGGCGACTAAGGGATGTTCGTGGGAGGAAAGGCCTTACAGTATCCGAGTTCGGGATCTGGCTCCTTGAACACTTGGAGAGAGCGTGTAAAAGACTATGTAGATACATGAATCAGGAGGAGAAAACTGGTGATAACAGGTACGTAGATCAAATTCTGAGCCGTTGATGCTGCAGTGTGTAATTTTCAAGCTGGGACCAAAGAATAACCAAATTTTATTTTAGGACATGATAATATTGTAGGATAATAATTGTAAGGATAAGTTTCTGTTGTGAGTAATTGTTGGAGGGGAGGGGGTCACTGTGTAGGGAGCGTGGGTGTAGCCCTGATTTTGAGCCGATCAGGCTCCACTTGGTTTGATTTGCAGAAGTTCGTTCAACTGGATGCGGAAACAACTGATATGTGCGAACCAGCTGCAGAAACAGAAGCTGAGGGCGCCGGTGTACAAATTTCCAATTGGCTGGTGGTCGTCCTCCTGGAATCACACTAATTGCAGAACCAAAAAGTGTAGATGCATGCGCTCCAATTGCTAAACAATTAGTTGCGGTTAGTAAAAATATCTCTTGTGGCTAGGATATTTATTAAATTTA
>JAJSSI010000257.1:0-25000 GCA_031841125.1 Acanthococcus lagerstroemiae
GAAGAACCTATGAGAGCTTTTTTTCAGAAAAGAGACATATTCAGAGCAAATATAGATTTAAAAGTAAGACTGATATTTCTTTAAGCATAGCATTGTATGAATGTCAGACCTCGACAACAGGAACACAAGAAAGAAAAAGGATCAAAGCTTTTGGAATGTGGTGTTATCGGAGAATGTTGAAAACCAAATGGACAGAAAAGATGAGGAATGAGGCAGTACTGTGGCGAATAGGAAGGAATAGAGAAATTTGGAACATTCTCGTAAAAAGAAGAATTAAAATGACAGGTCATGATACAAGACATCCAGGGATATTGTTATTACTGCTAGAGGAAATGGTTGATGGAAAGAACAAGAAAGGGCGGCAAAGAATGAGCTCTGAAAAGCAGATAATGAAGGATACAAAGCGTAAATCCTTCTCAGAAATGAAAAGATAAGCACAGGAGAGAAAAAAGTGGGGAAACGCGACCTACTAGTCCGGAGACTAAGAACTATAACAACAACAACAAATAGGTACTAAGAACTAAGTATATTACCTTCTTTCGTAATTTCTGCCTGGATGCTTTCGATTCGGTTGAGCTTACTTAGGAATTCTACATTCTGACTGCAGATCAATAGTCGCTCCGATATTCGGTGGAAGAAAGAAGCAATCCGTAGGTCTGTTTCAACAGCCACATCATCCAGAGGAAATGCTGTGTAAGTATTGTTCTTTGGCTCTCTGTAAAAAAAAAAATCAAAGTGAAAATTCATTCCCAAATACATATGCGGAGTTCCGACATATAGCTTTATAAAAAGACTTCCTTTGGTAATGTTACTTTGAGAGCCCGCAGTGAGAGCGTAACTTGGGTTACTTTTCTCTATCTTATACAATAAAAAGATTAACATGGGAGAATAGCATTATATAATATTCAACGTGACTGACAATACGCCAACGTAACAACTTACAATACTCGGAAAAGTACAAACAAGCGACCGGGTTAGAAAAGGCCAGCGAAGGAGGGAAGATTAAAAATTATCCCAGCAAATCTTCGAGTCAGGTAACAAACCACCACTAAACGCTTCCATCGCATCAACAGTTCTGGCCTAACGAAATGTTACACAATTACGTCGGAATATCCAAAACACGAGCAAGATCTTACTTCTTAATGAAAAATTCATTCCTCCAGTCGTATAACTTTCCCTCGGTCAACCAAATGTCGATGATGTTGGCGTACACTCGAAACGTTCCGAAGAATATTTTCAACAAAATTCTCATAAGCGACTGCGATTTCACATTTTGTAGTTTAGAAAAGACGACTGAAAGTAATCTACGAGAATGAAACAGGCAAATTAGGCGGCCGACCACATGAGACCATCATTTTCGACGACATAAATATTAACTTACTTGACAGTGCACAGCCATGGTGTTTCTTCGGGCCAGTTCGGAGAAATGCTTTCTTTGTGCACCTCGTAGACGAAGTTGATGTCCTCTAAATGGGGACTCAAGTTTGCCTGCAGCATCAATAAAGTGTACGTACTATCTGTAAAACGGTCCAAGATCTTAAAAACGGAATCAATCAGATTCGAGAAGTAAGCAATGCGGATCTCATTTGAACTGAGGAATCACAACCATGAGGTAAAACCAGTTGACTATCCACTGGCGCAATCAGTGTCACATAAAACACAAATTAGGGTAAGAGCACTGTGGACATTAACGTGTAGTTCAGAGGAAACGACTACATTTCCATGTCCCGAACAATTCACATTTCAGGACTTCAATCTTTCTAACTACTGATCCTCAACACCCAAAAACATAGATCGGGTCACATGTAATTCCATGATCCATCTACAAGCAATATCAGTCCACAACTCAACATTCACACAATTGACTTTTAAAATGTCAAATGTAAGAATGTATGTAACAAATTTCTTTCCAGTTTTTTTCAAAGCACTGACAACTTCCCTTCTCTACGCCATGACTACTTCTAGAATACACGAGATAACTACCTTGTTTCCTGACGATATCTTCCTCTTCGACGACTCTCCGCAAAAATGACTGGCAGAAGTCTTTCAAGACTGATGCATATGCTTGAAAACTAAATGCCATCTGTAGCACTCCGGGGCTCAGAACTTGCTGGCAATACGTCAACAGGTGACGATATCTATTCGCCGTGTCCAAAAAGTTACCAATTAACAATGCAAATGTTTTCTGAAACACAAGTACAAAACTTCATACTTTCCAATTACTAACCCACGTTTCAAACCCAAGCCAGCCTAAGTGTTATTACCATCGTACCTGAATCAAGCTCGGTACTGACACCTGCGAACGCAAACTTTGAATCCGTTTCTCAACTTGCTCATCATCGGTGACAAGTATCCACAGTAGCTCTCGAACTATTTTATACTCTTCCAGATACTGATGGCTCGTTGGATCGTTCTGAATGCACATTTCGTCGCGCATTTTATCCCTGAAAATGCAACTACGATGTAAACCAACAAATACTCAACGAAGAACTGTCGTACTACAGAATCGCAAGAACAGAATTCCAACCATTTGAGTCCAAAAACGGCGGCAGGGTGATGACATTCCGGCAGTGAATACTGTTTGTCGTTCCACCACGAATGTTGCACATTCTCCAACAGCCACGTTTTCGATTCCAAAGCATCTGTTAACGTACGTTTGAACTTCGTATTCTCGTCCACAACAATCGAATTCGCTTGAGGAAAATGGTCGAAAATATTGTTGCGTTTCGAGGTTTCTAACGATTTGGCGTCTTCTTCAGGTAATTTACAATCGATGCTGGCAGGCGAGTCTGAACTGCTATCCTGAGGAACAGCAGAAACTGAGAAACTCGTCGATTTGCGGGATTAGACCCTCGGCACAGTAATTCTAACCTTCGCGACAAGGCTTACTTCAGAGTCATCCGAAGGCAACCGAAACTTTTCGCTTCCTTCCTGCAAGTATTTATACCAATCGATTTTCTCCTCTTCGGTAAATTCATCGGGTAAATTAGCAGCCGCACTGAGACGCAATCTTTCTTCCAATGAAATCAACACATCCGGTTTAAAGGTGTCCGATGATAAAAGTAGCAAGAATTCCAAAACACGCCATTTTACTTCCTGCGAAAACAATGAAGATCGAACGAATTTTCGATGGAAGCAAACAGGGAACTGCAAAAATGGCTCGAATTGTAGAGCTCAACTCAAAAATGCTTACCACGCTGATTTTGTCCGATACATTCGGATCCACGTATGTTTCAATGGCAGTATTCAGGTCTTCCGCATAGCTGGAATAACCTTCGTAATCGTATTTTGTGGAAAAGATGTCCAATTTCTCTCGAGTAGAACTCCGAGAAGGTATGGAGTGTTTTTCGCAAATAATATGATACATCGTGAAATCAACACACCGTTTGAAGTCATCATCTTCGGGCTGTAAATTGGAATACGATTAAAACGTCAAGAAATAAAGACTACGAAGTCAATCAACTAAAGAAACTACACTCGAAAAGACGTCATGAACTTCAACTATAATGCATTCAAACTCGTATACAAGGTGAACAGTAGAACCGGGAAATGAATAGCCCGAAGTCTTGAATAACCGTCTTGCCCCAAGTAGTGCAATTTTCTTCTGTGTTTGTTCATTGAAACTGATAACCAGCTCAGAAGAAAAGACAAGGCCGTAGAGTGACATTTTCGACCAACAATTAAGAAATGACGGCACTCAATGGGAATAGTTCACATATAAGCAATCTCATACACAAACAAGTTCGAAAAAAGTGAAAAAGTATCAAATGCAGGATGCGAAATCATGGATCAGTCGGGATGAAACTGTGACCAAATTTCTTCTTCGCAATATAAGAACAACGAAATAATTACTTACTGTATAACCGGTTAGATCTTGAACCAAACTCTTTACATCCACTTCTATCAGTTTTATAACATCGTCTGAGAACACGGGTTCCATGAGTAGACAACTGAGAATTCAGTGAAACAAATCATGCACTGCGATTATAAAATAACGAAATAAGAATTGAATGAAGTGACGATTATAAATAATTATAAAATAATGAATAATTTAAAAAAAGAAAGCAGAGGAGAGCGGCGGTCCTGCGGTAATTCGCGCCGTATTTTTTTGTAATTTGATCATGAATCATGAAATTCATGATGGGAAACATCAGATTATCGTGCCTGAAAAAAAGGACTGTACTTCAGTACTCTTAAGACTCTTTTTTATAAAAAACAATTGAAGAGAACTTTTACAGTGCTGCCATATCACAAAATGAATGCACGACAAAACAGTCGAAGTCGTGGTGCTGCTTGGTGCTTGCCGTATCACACTCAAATACTCGACTTGACTCTGTTCTGTAGTTTATATTAAAAAGAGGCGAATTTTATTTACTTAAATTTCAACTTTTACGCACACAAAGATTAATTAATTTTCGAACCAAAATAAATAAAATTGACTTGCCTTGAAAAACTGAACGAAACACTTAAATTGTTTCCTGTTCCAGGCCGCCATTTCGAATGCTATAGGTATCAAATTTTTGATTTGTTCCCTTTTAGGCCCAAAATTTGAATCTTCAAACCCAAAATAGGCAAAATTGACCATCAAATTGTTTTTGTGAGTCATAAATTTCAAATATCTCAGTTTTTTCGATTTGGACCCGGAATTGGCATAACTGCCTTGGCTTGAAATACTGAACAAAGCAATGAAAAGTGTGGTTTATTGAGTCGCTGATTTCGAATATCGCATCAGATTTCTGATTTCGACTCTGATAGAATTCCAAAATCCAATTTTTGGACCCAAACGAGGCAGTTGAACTGGATTGAAAAATTAAACAAATGATCTAAATTTTTTCAGGGGGCGGTTGCTAATTTTAACTATTGCATAAGATTTTTGGTTTGCGCCTGAACTAGAGCATAAAAATCCAATTTTCGGACCAAAGTGAGCAGAACTGACTTATTAGAAACTGAACATAATATCAAAGGTCGAGTTTGTAGAGTCGCTGACTTCGAATAATATTATGCGGATTATACATGGCCAATAAAAAGTATCATTAATGAGCGCTGCGTCAATAATAGTGAAGGTGTCCAAGCGTCAATAAAAATTCAAAACAATTTGAATTTTTTATTTAATGTAATATAACGTTCCTCTCAGCAGTGTATCTTAACTCTGATAACCTCAATATATGTGCGTGTGCTTGTAGTGGCACAGTTTAATCTTGAAGAATCCGAATAAGCGATTTTGGACGATATTAGTACTCCTGGTTTACGATTCTACCTCAAAAAAATCTGGCAATCTGCGCCATGTTCGAATCAACTGCTACTGCTAGTTTATAAAGTGAGCGAATCTTCATTTTCCTAAAATTCAACTTTTACGCGCTCAATAATAATTGTTTATGGGTCAAAATATTTTGAAGGGAGCAGCAAAGGGAGCTCAAGCAACATGTTTCTTATCAAACGATTTTTCGGCTCCTCACATGTTCACGGCATCTAAAAGCTTATCAGTACTTTTTTAACCAAGGAGAAGAGATATTGATAAAATATAACTAACATACAGTTTATTCTCTAGTTCCCATGATTTATGACGCATATATACCGAAAATCCCCCATGTCTAATTAGTTTCCATAAGTAAAAGATGAGGTTTGCCTCTTCGTTTTTTCAGAGGAAAATAGAGGAAGCCTTACAGAGCCAAGTACACGCGAACGAGGGGCACATTACGTTCAGCATTTAATAATGTAGAAAATACTACGACCCTGAGTATTCTATCATACTGGTAAACTAATCTGAACCATGTTCAAAACGCAAAATATGAATATTTATTTTGGTTTTCAAATCCTAATGATTCAGTAATAAGAAAATTGTAAAATAGGCAACGTTCACTCTATTAAGATGACTCCAGAGTATCAAATGGACGCCTTTAAGCAAAAACCGCCCAAGCGACAAAATCTGTTTTCTGAGAAAACGTAACATTAAGCCGAAGAATAATGCCGGTTCACGGACATAGATAGCATTTACTGATCAGCTTTTTTCAACGTGGATACACATTTTTGTATTGGTGGGCCAATTTTAAAAAATTCACCTTTACCCTCTTTCCAACGATACTAATAACTCATTTTGTCAACAAATGTCGTTTGGATGGTTTTTCTTTAGCAGCGTCCAACGCATTCATCATACATTGAAAAATTGCATAAAATTCCGCATTTCACCCATAAAAGGCAGTTCAGTTCGATTCAAATTATAAAATTAAACTTGCCCCCGTCTTGGACAGCAGTATAATCAGCGGTCTACACGGAGCCTCAGTCGCGTCACGCGTTACTCGTTCTCCGACTTTGGTTCCAGCTCAACTTCAGTTTTCACTTCCGTTCTCACTTCCCAACTACTAGGGCTGAGGGCGTTTGAATACCACAGAAATTTCTTCATATGCGACTTCAAATGGTACTTCAAATGAGGTTTCCTTGAAAACCTCTTACTACAATACGTACACTTGAACGGTTTCACGTCTGTGTGAACCACCATATGATTTTTCAAATGGCTTTTGGCGGCAAATGCTCTATCGCAGAAACGACACGTGAACGGTTTCTCGTTGTTGTGCATTCGCACGTGAATCGTTAAACCAGTTCGGCTCGTATACTTTCGGTCGCAAAATGTACAGGCAAATGGTTTTATGCCGGCGTGGGCCATGATATGCGTTTTCAAACAGCTTTTTCGAAAGAATCCTTCGTCACAGTACGAACACACGAACGGTTTCTCGTTAGTATGCAGCATAAGATGCTTCTTCAATGAACTATTTACAAGGAACGACTTGTCGCAATGGGTACACGAGAAAGGCCGCACGTTAGCGTGCAACTTCAAGTGGTATTGCAAGCCGGCTCTCAGCGCGAAAGATCGACTGCACTGGTGACATGAATACGGTTTCTGATCGGTATGAAGCATGATATGCTGTTTCAAGTAATACTTGTGCTTGAAAGACCTATTGCAGTGGGTGCACGAGAACGGTTTTTGATCAAAATGAAGAGCGATATGCGCTTTCAAATTACTTTCCTGCACGTACGTTCGCCTGCAGTACGGGCACGAATAATGTTCCTGATCGTCGAAATTTCTCAAATGATAATATAAAGCGTATTTGGTGGAGAAGGTGCGATTGCATTCCGAACACGACAACTGCTTTGAATCACCAGATATGTTGCGCTTTCTGTACGAGCCAGAAATCCGTTGCGAAGCTAGCTGATGGATCTTGCGGCGTCGAAGGGTCATCTTGCTGACAGGTTCAGATTCACTACCGTCGCTCTCCGACTCTTCAGAGGCCGCCTTATCTTGAACGGCACCACTGTTCTAAAATTTCAGAAACGAAGTTAGATACAATCGACGCGCAACTATAAAATCGTTGTAAAGGAAAAACTTACCGCCGGGTTATCGATATTTGTGAAGACTTTCTCTTCAGGGTTGATTACTGTAGGAGGCGGAGATTCATCATAATCGACCTCCGATTTAATAATAACTGCATCAGTTTGATTTTCAGATTTATCCTGCAATTTAAAACGTTTGTATACAGGCCGGGGGGCATCGGTGTAACACTAATTCGCGGTGAGACTGAGAACTTCCGACTGGCTTCTATTTCGACAAAACGCTTATTCGAAGCACCTACTAATTTCGGAAATCAGAATATGAAATTATAGACTTTCTAAAAATTAATTTTCAACTGCAGTAATGTATAGGAGTTACTTTCACTAACATGGGTCTGGAAGAGTTTTACAGAGTTAGAGCAAATCTGGAAGAATTGTAAATAGGTCTAGACGAGTCTGAAGGAGCCTGAAATAAATTTGGAAGATCCTTACAAAGCGTCACAAGTCTTGAATAAATGTACACTTGTCTTATTGGGTTCTAATCATGTCTGGCACAGTCTTAAAGAAGCTTTGAAGTATCTTAATGTGTCTTTAATGATCTGAGTGAGTTTTCAGTGCTTCTGGTAGTGTTTTATAGAAGCCTTGAAGTCTCCACGAGTTTTCAGCGAGTTTCGAACAATTTCAGCAAGTCTTAGAAAAACCTTGAAAAGTTCTTAATAATTTTCAACTAGTCTGAACAGCCTTGAAGAGTGTGAAATAGTCTTAAAAACGTCTAGCGGTATCCTAATGAGTTTCAAAGGTGTCCGGAAGTATCATGAACGTGTCTTAAGGAAGCCTGGAAAAGTTGTTACCAAGTTTAAAAAAGCTTGGAAGATGTTAACACCTCTGGAAGTCTTAGACGAGTAACTTCTGAAACCATAAGCCGTCTCGAAGAATTTAACAAACCTCAAATGCGTCTGAACTAGTTAGTCTTAAAGAAGTCCTAAATACGGAATAGCCTTACACAACGGTGCATTTCGATAATAGGAAACAGTCGAAAATACCCGTGACGCTCGACCGAAAAGAAAGAAAGAAAAAGTCTGAAAGACTAGGTAAGGACATATTTCACGTAAATTCAGCATCGACATGCAAAGCCAAACCATTAGATATTACTATCAAAACTGACGTAGAGTAACTCACACAATCATCTGGTAAGGAATACGTCAACGTAACCACTGAAGAGACTGAAGCCAATTCAGTTTCACAACAACCGTCATGAGGTAAAGGGTCCTCTGATACAAATACTGATCGAATTGGGTCTTCAATATCATCATCCAGATCAATAGGTTCCTCTTTTATTACAATCGACGATGATAATTTATTCTGAAATAACAAACAAATTAGAACAGCTACAGCCAATAAGAAAAAAGTTTTTCTATACTATTTGAAAACTTGGTAAGACCATAACGGCAATTTCCAGTCGTTGAAAGACTCAAAAACCAGCTTGCACATTCTCGTTTGAATATAATAAAGTTGACAAAACTTACAGAGGTGTTTTGTAATCTAGTTGACGCTGATACTAACTGACTGAATTTATCTAGAATGGTTTCATCATTCTCTTCCACTTTCACGAAAACTGGCTCCATGACTTCTCCCTAGAAGAGCAAACATAGAAAATGGTATAAATACTTGAGACACATAGAAGCTAAATCAAAATCATGAAATATAGCTAACTTCCATCTTTCAATTTACAATCACTATTAATAAAAAATTCCGAAACTTTTGAGAATTTTGAACAGTTCAATATATAACCTGCGGGTTGTACTGAACCATGTATCTTCGATATTTCAATAACCGTCAAATGACCCTTTCCTCAATTTGTAAATTGTCATTCGAATTTTCAAATGCGCGAAAAGCGTTTCGGAAGTGCAACATGTGGATTTAGAATGGGCTGGATTCATAAAGAGAATATCATGAGAACACCGCTAACTAGTTATCCAAGAACTCAAGCCACGTTTAAGATTTCTAGAGCATTTGGTTGCAACAGGTAAACACCGATCAACCTATACATGTACAGGCAGATATTTATTCTAGCAACGAGTCTGCTGGGAGATTAGAAAAGAAATTCCCATCAGTATGACATAGTGAAACAGAAGGAATACAGTTTACCTGATTCCACTTCATCTACTACTTATGCGTTAAGCACTGTAGAATTCTGTTAACAGATGACATCAAACCCAATACAGAGGCCCTGTTTTATTCTGTTCGTTTTGGAACCCTCGAGGATTAGTCACAGCGCTTTCCATTCGAAATCCGAAACATGAAAAAATGGAATTTCGTTAATTTTGGCTGGTAACCCGATGAACATGTCTGAAAACTCGACTTGTGTTTCGATAGCACTTGATAACTTGATAAGGCCTTAACCGACGAACATGGATTTTATTTACTTACATTGTCATTACTCATAACGCTGGCGGACAGAAAAATTATCACAGCTTCTCTTTCTCGAAAACCGATCAACTATTAACACTGCCAAACATTTATCTTCTGACGCGATCAAAGTTTCAACATTCATATCTGAATTCATTCCAACACAGAAATGATCCAATTTCCTAATGATAAAATTATCATCAACAGACAGATATCCAGCCGACGTCACTGCTGAAAATCAGTGTTGCCATTTGGTTGCCATGGTCCGACTTTTCTTTCCCGCATTAGTTTCTGCTAGGGTATTGTAGTTCTCACACAGGCATACCGGACCGCCATTTTGATTCCAAAGTTACTCCGAGCCTCCAAGCCAACGTATACGCCATTCTGGAGCCCATCGTGCCCGTGGATGCCGAATCCGACTATGCGAAGCGTACCGCGTAGTCAATTCGGCATCCGCGGGTAAGGTTGACGTCAAAATGGTGGACGATTGCACTCACACGAAGTTATAGAGCTCTAGTTTATTCATACTACTACAGTAGATATGAATGCATGGTCTGTCAAATTTTCAGATCGTTTTACCCAGGCAAAATGTAATAAGCGCGATTTAAAAATGACCAATTTCCCGTTTAAATTTTAAAATGCATTGGAGCCGATTTTCATACGACTAGCAAGCTGAACTTAGGTATCTAGTGTAGTAGTATAACGTCTTTTTTTTTCTCCAAAATACCAACACGAGAAGCACTTTAGTATCTCCCTGTTACTTGCAGCTTATAAGTAACTTTGTATATTCTGAGGAGATATTGAAAAAAAAAAAAAATGTACACCACTCGAGAGCAATCTCCGGAGTCTAAAAAACTAGACGACCAAAATTTAAAAACAGTATATTTTGTTAATACATGAACAAAGTTTCCTTAATATAAAAACACATGATGCACAAACAAAAAAATATAATTATATAACACAAATAAAAGAAACATAATTGCACACGATTATACAACATAAATATATGTATATAACAGAGAATAAATTGCACAAAATAAAAAAGCGGAATATGAATAGGTATTATGTATATTCATAATTTACATAAACGTGTATAATATGAAGAACCATGAAAAATATGTATCAAACATACCTAAATAGCACCTCTTCTCTAAATGGTATAGTGAAACCGATATTGCCGTTTTAGTGTGAGCACAGAAATTACACAACAAAAATAAAAGAAAAATGGAAAATATGAAATTAATTACTTTTGAGATCAGTCAATGTATGTAAATGGAGAGAGGATGTCACCTCTGCAACAAGCATTATTAAAATTCCAAACGTTTTTTCTTCAACGGTGAACACATTTTCCAGAATTTTTCTTATTCCACACTCGCATGCTTCCGGAATGTTTTACAGGCTCGGGTTAACAAACCAACATCACTCGTTAGCGTTCTACATAATGAATACGATGAGACATTAAAAACTACAAAACGCGAAAAATACACTCGCATACAAAAAAAGAAACACAATAGTACTCGACATTCTACAATATTTACAGCGGTTATAAAACGTAATAATTGTCTATATTTATACTCTCAAATACCAACAGATAATCACGTTTACTATTCGTTACAGTCGCTTCAATTGGTTATAAAGAAATTGGAAAGTCCTAATTATAAAAAACATACAATTATTAGAAAAAGAGATCACAGTTCACAAAAATTACTAGGATATTATAAATCAAAAAGAAAAAATCTAATTTCATAAATAAAATGTACAAAGTTCTTGTTAACGGATTATTGCACATTGACTATGCGACAAGGGATAACTTGTAGAAAAAATCTGAAACATGTACCTAATCAACGCCCGCATAGGTAATAAAATTAGGGAAAATTCATTCCTCGCTTCAAGATTCGAAATAAAAACGGTGATAAGATTCGACGATAAATACTTTTTTTTAATTAAATAAAAAAAAAAGATAAAAGGGTACGCGAAAAATCTTCGCGAAGCTTCGCTCAGTACTTAGCATTTACAATATTTCATCTACGATGACGAAAAATACGCTCGTATTAAAAACTCACCAATCTAGGCACGTTCATCCTTTTCGAAGGTAAAATATACACAAACTCTGAACACAAGCTTACAAAAAGACTAATCATCAGTCATTAAACTCCGAATCTTCGACGAATATCAAAATCTCATACGTACTAAATTAAATTTCCTAAACAGGTAAACGAAACACACTGAAAAAAAAAATGTAGAGAAAACATTAAAACAAAATGTACATACATACGCACATGTACTAAACGAATAAATAAAGTCTACAGAAAAATTCGATTAAAAAAAATACTAAAATTCGTGCACGTTACATTCGAGGTCAACTGAACGTCATGCTCAACTTTTGTATGTTCAAGCTGGAAAGCAGCTTTTCGTTGTACTTGACCATTGTGATCAGCGAGTTGGACTTTGACTTCTTAAGCCGATGTTTATTCTCGAGCAACATAACGCACTCGACGTTCTCGTCGAACTGAGCGCGGCCAATCTTCCGTACCACGTAAGGTGACGGATTCGTATCCTGAGCCGCAGAGCGTTTGGTCACCGCTTCTCGAACCCGCGCCGGTAAGTCCGAACAGCAAACCCAGTAGTCGTAGTCATCGTTGAACCGATATAAGCTGGGCAGTGGCGAGTCACTCATCTCGAACTCCAGCATTTCCAGCTCTTCATAATCGGGCGACGGCGGATTCTTCAGCGGATCGTAACCATTTGTCTCGCGATCTGAAAACACAAAAGATCACAGTCAGTTTGACAGTCACAAAATGTCTCGACTCTCGAGTTCATGGCATAAGAGTATGGGAGCGTCCGCGTATTGGTTAATATACCGCAGTAGAATCGAAAAGTTACGAAACGTGGAACGATATAACAGTTACAGGAGTAAGGCACCAGGACTGAGAATCTGAATTCGAATATTCGAATCCAGTCAAATTATCATCCGAATCCAGCGTTTGAAAAAGTGGAAAATCAGAATCCAGCCTCGAATTTCAAAGCTCAGAAAATCAGAACTATAATTTTACAGAGAGAATGAAATGACATTTCAAATCTGAATTTTGATTTGAATTCTTCTTCGGATGCCGTACCCGATACCGTACGTTGGCGGTCGCGGTTTCTGATGCGTGACTCTCCCGGACAGGTCAGTCGGGGTGTAATTTGCCGTTGCTTTCTCCACGGTTTTGTTGTGTTAAGAGTTTTCCCTCTTTGCAGCCGCAGTTCGCGCGTTTCACGACACCGAGTACGCTGCCCACGACGTGCATACGCACAGTACCAATCTTTCTGATCCGGTGGTAACACGCCCTGCGATTGTAATGCCTTCTTCTTTTGAACTGGCGGGGGTCACGGGACGCTCTATGTTTCAGTTTCGATTAATACTGTAGTCGCTGTGTCCGCTAAGATATCAGTGGGGGTATTCGAATACCACAAGCTTTCTGGCGTTGGTGGAACTCGAACCCGAGACACAAGGATTGCGAAGCGAGCATGTTATCGCTTGGCCACACAGCGACTATTTGAATTCAGAAATCCAAATTCAGTAACACCGAATTTAAATTTGACAATGCACCCTGGAGACGATGTTCAATTACCCCCCCCCCCCATGGCGGATCTAGGAAGAAATCGCAACCTGAGAAAAGACGATTCAGAATTGGTAGAATTTTTGTTATTTTTTTACCTCTCTTTGGCCTTTTTAAGACTTAGATCACTCCCCCTCCCCTTCTTGAGGGTTATAGAGTGAAAAGACAAGAGAGCAATATTCGCAGTCTTTAAGCTATTAGCACTTGCTGACTTGTTTCCTCATTCCCGTTAAAGATGAAACCCCCTTCCAAAAAGTGCCGTCAAATTATTTCAATTTACTGCATTCTCTACGAAGAATTTTCAACGTCCATCACAATACTATAGGACTTCTTACCCTAAAAAGGGGAAAGGACAGAAAGAGAAGCTGAGACTTTTCAATATTCAATTGTCACGCAAGAAGCTTCCATCCTTGGTTCAAAAAGCTTCAATATTCTCTCAAACTAGTTTAAGACTCGCTGACTGTTCAACATTGGTTTACGACTCAACAAGACTCTTCCAGACTCGGCTATAATACTTCAATACGTGATCAAAATTTTTCAGAACGCTTAAAGCTCTTAAGACTCGTACAGACGTGGGCAAAATATTATGATCACTACGAAAATTCCCATTAGAGCACGTGTAAAAGCGCTTTAAAACTCCTACCCGTAAAACGATCAAAAATGAAGCAAATTCAAAAATTTTTTTCATGAAAGTAGAACCTGTGGCCGAGTTGATAACATAATTCGGACTTCCCAGACCGGTGGCGCGCTAGCATCGGGCCTTCCTCCCTTTCCGCACTTCAGGAAATAGTGCCATAGAATTCTTATCAACGTTAGGATACACTGTACGTAAACAATGCCTAGCATCTCATGTAATCCTAACGTTGATAAGGTTCTGTTGAATTTTGGGAAGTCCGAATTGTACACTTTCAAAAAATCAGTATTACGATCCTTGATAAGAATTGCTGTAGAAATAGAATGCGTGCTGCTGCATGCGTGACATTGCATTGCCGATACACGCTCACAGCTCACGCCCAGTGTTGTTTAAAATGATGCCTCAACTATGCACAAAACCAGTGTAACCATTGTTGGGCGCGAAAAATTTTTTACGCGTTGTAGAAACGCACTTTATACGACCCTGTTTACACGACGTGCTCTTATGGGAATTTTCGTAGTGATCATAATATTTTGTCCACGTCTGTACAATACTCGGAAGACTTCTCAAAACTATCGACAACTTTTCTACACTCATTTAAGATTCATCCAGACTTATTCAAGACCCTGTAATACTCTTGTTTCAGACTCACTGACTGTGCAAGACTTGTTAAAATTTTTTACGACTTTCCCGGACACTATTAAAAATCTTCAAGGCTTATCAAGATTCCTTTATACTTCGAGACAGATGAACACTTTCTAAAGCCCTTTCAAATTTTCTCAAATCTCACTACAACAATCGCAAACCAGTTACTCCTCGAGCCGCGTTCTCCTCATTCCGAACATTCTCGACGTCCAAGGACGCAACCAAGGAGAGGGCTAGGGGGCTACAATCCCCCACCATTCAGCATTTTTTCAAAATCAATTTTGAAATGAAAAAAAATTCATACCGATGGCCTGATGCGGTTATGTTGTCGTAGATTCGTACAAATTTACAGCTCATGAAAATAGGTAGGTACCAAATTGAGGTTTCACCCCTGCTCAAGTCTTTTTTTTTCTTCTTGTTTTTAACATTTTTATATCTCTGCTTTGGCACATGAACGAAAAAAAACGTTACTTCTCGAGCGGTACATGGAGCTCCGTTCATTTCAGACAGAATAGATGTGGCTCAGGGTGTCAGATCAGCGATGGATCACTTTGATAGAAGTATATGCACCTACGATACTGTCTCCAGATCATGAAATCGAAAGCTTCTACAGATCACTTGATACAGTCCTGGACTAAAGCCCTCAAGATGACCGAATTGTTCTAGTTGGTGACTTCAATGCTCGAGTATGGAAAGACCACATTGCTGCTGGGAGAGTATTGGGCAGACATGGGATATAGGAAAAGTGAACGCAAACGGAAAGCTACTCCCTGGGCTGTGTGCCTATCATGGCCTGGCAACCACCAACACCTACTTTCAATTGAAAGCACACCTTAGGGCAACGTGATTATGAGGCAACGGCATATACAAGAAGTACTGAACACCAAGGCAAAGCGTGGTGCAGCCTGTGACACTGATCACTTCCTCCTGGTTAGCTGTATGGTCCTCAAGCCATTCAAGGCCAGGAGAGTGGGAAGCCCAAAAAAGCAATCTCGGCTAAGTGTCAGTTTAGTAAGGAACCAGGAGGTTAAGGCGCGGTTTGTGACTACTTTGGCGGGGGAGCTGCACCCGATGACGCTGTGAAGGACTGTTAGGATAACACTAAGTCCTGTGTTCTCAAAGTAGGGGGAGAAGTGCTTCGGACAGTCAAGAAGAGAAGCCCTGATTGGTTCAACGAAAACGAGGATCAGATAGTCCCCCTCATCAAGAGGAAAAATAAGCTGCAAGCCAAAGTCTTAAGCTGCCCTTCCAATCAACAGTACCAGGACGAATTGCAGGAGTCCAAGAGAGAACTCTAAAAGGAAACTAGAAGGCTCAAGAACGAATGGCTCACAGGGAAAGCAACGGGAATTCAGAGATTTGCTGCGGATCATGACCATCACAACTTCTTCCAAGCAGTAAAAGAACTATATGCCCCCCCCCCCGAGCCACTACGGCGCCAAACCGGGATAAGACTGGCGCTCTTCTCAAGGAAGCTGGTGCCATTGAAGGTCGTTGGGTAGAGCACTTTAGTGAGCTGATGAACCAGGGCAGAGAAGTGGATAGAAATGCATACAGTCTGCTACCGCAGTATGGAGTGGCAATAGAGCCTCCCTTTTGACTACTGCAGGCAAGTTGTTGGCGAAAGTAATCAATAATCGGCTGGTACAAATCATAGAGCGAGTAACTCCAGCCTAAGGCTCGCTTCTGAAAAAACAGAGGCACCTCAGACATGATATTTCCTCTTTGTCAGCTTATGGAAAAATGCCAGAGAACAATATGTGGAACTTTTCATCTCCTTTGTGGATTTGGAAAAGGCGTTCGGCACAGTGGATAGAGAAACGTTCTGGAAAGTCATTCAGAAGTTTGGCTGTCCCTCTAAGATGCTGTAGATCATTCAACAACTTCAAACTCAAAATGTTGCTCACGTCATTCTTGGTGGTGGGCCCAGTGCTCCCTTCATCGCCTGCTGTGGTGTGAAGCAAGGCGGCGTTCTGGGGTCAACGCTATTCATTGCTTTTACAAATGTTGTGATGCACCTTGTGGATCTTCAGCTGAAGTCTAGGAATCTGCACACCACATCACGTAGATGGCAATCTGTTCGATCTGCGCCGCCTCAGAGCTAAAACTAAGTGCCGCAGGACTTATATGAGCTTCAATATGCTGACGACTGTGCCTTAGTGGCTACATCTGCTGAGGCTCTCCAGGATACCCTACTCTGCTTCAATGAGGCTTACACTAGTCTTGGCTTGAAGGTAAATGAGGGAAAGACCAAAGTGCTGGAAGTTGCAGAGATCCTCCATCAGTTTAATATAAATCAGGAGGCCCTAAAGGGAATCAACGACTTCTGTTACCTTGGCAGCACAGTCATAGACAGCCTGGATACAGGAGTTGAAATTCAGCATAGAATTCAAGCTGCGTTCAAAGCCAGCTACAAGCATAAGGATAGAGTACTCAACAATCGCGATATCACACCAGCTACCAAGATCAGTGTATATAAGGCGGCGGTGTTGCCCACTTCGCTACATAGGTGTGAGTCTTGGATGCCATATCGCAAACAGGTTAAGCAGCTAGAAAGGTTCCACCAAAGGCAGCTCAGGAACATTCTGAGGATACATTGGGACGACATCATCTCAAACAAAGCGGTCTTGAGGCGAGCTCAGGCGCTGTTAATGAACGTCCGTACCGAAAAAAGCCAATTAAGATGGTTTAGGCATGTATGCAGAATGCAGGGGACTGAGTTTCCCAAGGTAGTGCTGTATGGGGAACTAAGTGTCGGCAAAAGAGACTCTGGGGGTCAGAAGCGCAGGTACCAGGACCAGGTGAATGCTCTGCTCAAAAAGATCAGAATCTCAAACTCGTGGCAAGTCCTGGTCAACGACAAAGACCAGTGGAGAAAAATGATTGCAGCGGAGCGCCTCATCTGATCCACCAGTGTATGAGTGTCATGACTAGGGCAGGCAGATATCGTCGAGAATAGGGATGATTGCACACAGCAAGACTCACCTACGTTGTTGAAGAGGTGGACCAGCAATAGTCGGAATCGACTGGCTGCGTTAAGGAAAGGTAATTTTGGAGCATCACGAAAAGAAAAGAAAAAAAAACAACTGATCGAGAGCTCAGGCGAGAATTGAAATCAAGGCTCTTCATGGTGACAATTCAGTTCAGTGGTCGACATTTCCAAGGAAATTTATTTTTCTTCCAGCCATGGGTATATTTGAGCGAAAACCGTTACGCTCCCCCGACACGAAGCCAGTCCTGATTTGCTCTTCATGGTGACGATTCAGTTACATGGTTGACATTTCCATAGAAATTTCTATTAACAACATGGCCGCAGACTGCAGTCGCTCAGCAACAACACGGCTGCAAACTGTAGTCGCGTCGATATTAAAATCGAGACGTGAAAATGCTCTCCTGTGGTGGCAGATCCGTTTGTGACATGTTTTCAATGTGGTAGTGATTTTGATTACTTTTGGTTCGACTTATTGGTCTTCAGTCGTTTTAGTCGATTTTGGGCAGATATAGACAGTTTTTCTTTACGTATAAACATTCTAGTTGTTTTCCATTATTCTAAATCAACTTCCTTTCAATTTTTCTTTGTATTATTTCAGTGCCCCCTCCCCCCGCCAAATTACATGGTTCTGGGTGGTAGTCGCTCTTATTAGATCTGGTTCCTGTTCACGGATTCGATTTCGAACTATTTTCAAATTATATCAACAATTTTTATTAGGCATGAACAAAAATTTTCAATGTAGATGGGAGTAGTTTCCTTTCGTTTTCATTCTCCTCCTAATGGACCCTACCGTAAGTTTTATTTAATTTTGAAAATTCAGATTTTTATGTTTTGCGTGCGCAGAATCTTGTTCTATTAAGAGGATAACAAAGTTCAAAATATTCGATTCACGGAAACTGTTTCTTAAAATAATTTACGTATCAAAAATGAAAACTTGGGGAAATTTCCATGACTTTTGCAGCCAAGTGTTGTAATTTTTCCTAATATAACGGGGCCTAAAAGTTATTTTCCTTCCACATTTTGAAAAGGAGCAGATTGATTTTTCGTCCTTCTGCCTTCCTCCGTCTTCTATGGTTTTTATGCTATCGTTTGTGGTTGATGGTATAAGTCGGTTCAGACCTATTTTTGCGGAGGGGGGGGGGGATTCTCCTTGGTTTCTTACTTCGGAACCACTTTCGTTTTACTTCGGACTATGTGTCCTTCTCCAGAAACTGAGAATATTAAAGTGGCAGTTTTTGTTAGTTTTTCTCCCCCCCCCTCCCCTTCACCATCCAATATTTAGCTGACATGTAGTAAAGAATATTCAACAAGTTTACAAAGCAAGCGCATCAAAATTTAAGGAGGGAGACGATTTTTCCAAATTCTAGCCCCCACCAAAAAAAGTTTTGGTTGCGCCCCTGTCAACATCTCTACTGCTCGAGATACAGATCCCATTTAATCTCTTCCTCAACCTAGCCGCGATCGATGAGGCCATTCAAAGTCTGAAACCGAGTCTCCAACACTGTGTAATGATATACTAACCGAAATCATCGACCCCGGTGAACTGCCACGGCTTCGAAGGTGTGCCTTGAATGTCGGCCAGATACAATAACAAAAATTCTTTCAAATTATCTTGATTCTCTTTGACTAGTGACAACGGTGTCTGACCACCGTACGTGGATAGCAGCGGATCGGCGCCGTACGACAGCAGCAGCCTGACCAGCTCGACGTTTCCGTTTTCAACAGCTTCGTGCAGCGGTCTGAAAGCATACACAGAACAAAAACAATCAGTCGCATCTCTGGAATGGTGTCCCGATTTGAAGATTCAAGTCTCA
The DNA here is from genome assembly GCA_031841125.1 of Acanthococcus lagerstroemiae. Classification (NCBI taxonomy): domain Eukaryota; kingdom Metazoa; phylum Arthropoda; class Insecta; order Hemiptera; family Eriococcidae; genus Acanthococcus; species Acanthococcus lagerstroemiae. The sequence goes on from JAJSSI010000257.1 coordinate 19,420, forward strand.
GTGTACGAAAACTCGATTTACAAAACCATCGAGATCAGAGGACAGGGTTACGAAATCAGTGTCGGACTGGCCGTGTCGGCTGGTCGACTTTTGCTGAACTACCGGACCGAATGAATCACCTCGGAAGGCCCAATAAGCTCAAAAATTCATGTAGCCTACTTGTTCGTTAGCAGTAGTCTGTTAGAGAGCTCCACATTACTTGATTTAATTACTACGACCAAATCTAGCCAGTCGATCATTGTTCAAAATTACCCTTTACTGCACAGCATTTCAACACGGATCTTACGGGAAGTTCAATTCAATATTCTTTACCGGGAATGACATATATTACATATTATCTGTGGTCGGGGCCGTACCGATGAGGGGGGAGGGTTCAGACGCCTCCCACTGGCCAGAAAAAAAAACACGAAAAAACAATGAGTTGAGACGGAGAGGAGGGCGGATCTGTGACGGAGCCCCCCCCCCTGAAATCCTGGGTACGGCCCTGTCTGTGGTTATCGAGTTCACGCCCCTCCCGGCACACAGAAAGCAAAGGATTCCTGTAGGCGCTTCCATTCTCGTCTATAGGTAGTTATATGCTTTGAAAATTTTGGTTTTTAAGGAAACTATTTATATCACATCCCCATCCTGTTTGCTCATGTTCCCAGTTTCATTTGCGTGCAAAAGGTTGCCAAAAGGGTCGTAGAGTACGTCCATCTTTCGTCTTTCAATTTGGAAACGTGCTCTGCCCATCCCCGCTTTCCCCACTTTAACCTCCATACTGTTCTCACACCATCCTGGTTGCTTTTCAATTTCTTTTTCGTAATGCCTAGTCTTACGTGATCTTTTCTTTCAATACCCAAACTAATAGGACTATTGAGTTTGGTGTAATTTCTTTTTCAGAAGTTTTCGATATGGTGGCGGGTCATTCTCCAAATAAAACATAATTTAAGGTGGTTTTTTTTTTTGATAATTTGAAAGTAATTTTTGTAGTTTTTTTCCCCTTTTTTTCCCAGTGGAATGTCGAACTTACACCTTCATGAAGGTGACCCAGGGGTCAAACAATCTCCCACTACTTTACTGAGAGCCGGGGGCATCATTTGTAAACAACGAAGGAATTTCTGCAAACTACAATGGAATTTCCAGTATTTTTGTAATTTTTTCCATGAAATGTTGAATTTATATAGGGCATACTTTGGATAATAATTACAGTCGGGTTAATCAGTGTTGACTACGATGGAAGGTTGAGAGTGTAGAAACACAGTATACATTGGTAGAAATTCACTTTTTCACAGAAAACTGTTCATCATCTATGCTGTATTGATGGAGAAAATTAAAATTTCATATGTGGCTAGCATGCATGAGCCCTGTTATAATAAGGATTCTTTGTGGCCAGCTTTCTCAGCAGTAAATATCATGTGAAGCATGCAGCCAAAGAAATAGGCAACTACGAAAGAATGAAAGTGGTTACACGACTTCAGAGCGTCTTGTAGGCTATCCAAAGTGGCCAACATTTTTAATACAAAGCGCGGTCCAAAACAACTGCGACCAGTCACGAAAAAAGGAACAACGCCATCTAGCGACAAACGAAGAACGCACGATTAAAGTTCATACTTTTCCGCGTCGATAGAGCGCTTGCCGAGCGTACTACGTTCACTAGTGGCCAAGCCACGATGAGTTAATGAAAACATGTTCGACAAACCCCTACAGCCCAAACAGGTGTATTCGGAAAACAATAAAATAAAATACAAAATTCATTCGTCGCCATCAGATTCCATTGCAACATCATCTGGGTCATCTATGTCGGATGAACAGTCATCTTCGGCGTTAACAATTCGCACTTTTTCGAAATATCATCCCTTGTGAGCAATGCAGCGACGCATTCGTTCAGGCCATTTTTCAAGCAGTGTTTTTCGGAATTCTTCAGCCGGAATGGAGTTCAAAGCCATGTGCAGCGCTATCAAAATTTCGTGTCGGTTTTGAAAATCGTTGGCCGTGCAAGTGCCGCTTTACAGTAGGACATAACCAAAAGTCATTCGGCGCCAGATCCGGATTGTACAGCGGATGTGACGTTGTTGCAATGAAGTCATTTTCGAGGAAGGAAGTGGTTTCTTGCGACGTGTGCGGTCTCGCGTTATGCGTCGCTGCATTGCTCACAAGGGACGATATTTCGAGAAAGTGCGAATTGATAACGCCGAAGATGACTCTTCATCTGACATAGATGACCCAGATGATGTTGCAATGGAATCTGATGGCGACAAATGATTTTTGTATTCTATTTTATTGTTTTCCGAATACACCTGTTTAGGCTGTAGGGGTTTGTCGAACATGTTTTCATTAACTCGTTGTAGCTTGGCCGCTAGTGAACGTAGAACGCTCGGCGAGCGCTCTATCGACGCGGAAAAGTATGAACTTCAATCGTGCGTTCTTCGTTTGTCGCTAGATGGCGTTGTTCCTTTTTTTCGCGACTGGTCGCAGTTGTTTTGGACCGCGCTTTGTATTAAGCTCAAATGATTGCGGCAACATTCCTCTCTAAATTAAAATAATAAACAAGATTTTACTAGGAAAATATATCAAAGATGAAAAACAGGAGTGGTTACATAGACTACAATGGAACTTTTGTTGGTATTGAGAACTGTGGAAATCATTAGGGGCATAAATAGAACTATTTAACTGGCTGACTACCAGTTCAAAAAAAAAAAAAATCAATTGTATTCTCTTGCTCAAGATATTAATGGGTTACACGTTTTATGTTTTATTCGGAGAATGACCCTGGTCATGTCATGCCTGGCAGCCGTATATTAAAGTTGGGAGCCCATTACATTTAAAAATTCTTCACTACTTCCCAGTACAGCTAATAATTTTAATCTTTTCATCTCTTTCTGTAAGTTTTCTCATTTGCCTACCTCATTTAGTGTCCTTACATTCCATGTCCGTAATCCCAGGTTCCGGGTTCGAGCCCATGTAAGCAACTCGCTACATTTCGACCCAGGCCGGTTTTTCAGCAAGAAGAGAAGAGGGCCAATACAGCCCTAACATGCTCCCCAACGTCTCTGACATGATGCTCGAAAGGGCGGATTCCAACGCTCGGGTTGAGAGCAAAAATGAAAAAAAGAACTCTGATAGTTCACTAGGTTGTCTCGCTCGGACATCCGAATGGGAGACTTTTTTAACGTCCAGAATTATTATTTACTTCGTGAGTTCTCATCACCATTGTTGAGGAGGAGACGTATCTCCAGGGAAAATACTGATGTAGTTTCCACTCGCTTTCATCAGGGTTTATCTGTCAGGGATTTCCTTCTCCAATGTGTTTTTGTTCTTCTTTAAGCCCCCTCACTACACCAAAACAGCACACACCAGTAGCGAAGCCGGGGGAGCCGAAAGAGACAAATGCCCCCTCCCCCTCCAAAAGCACCTGAAACTGAATGTAAAATATGCAAAAGCGAGCTATTTTTCACCTTGAAAATATGTTTTCTCGAAAAATTTTGGCTCAAGCAGGAATTTTACCTTCACTTTTATAAAAATGTCCTCTAATATCGGCAATTTTTAAAGAATACCTCAATTTTCGACTTTTTTCCCTTGAAAATCTTACTTTGTCCCCCTCCCTTGGGAAAATCCAGACCACGCCACTGGCACACACCAAGTAGGACTTAAGGTTATAAAGTGGTAATTTTCAATTTAGGGAGGGGGGGATTATAAAAAAACTCTTTACTGGTAGAATCACCCATGTGGTAAAGGCCTAGTTCTCACCTTCAACTGTAAGGGCACGTCACAGTTATTCCGAACTCTCGCAAAATAACATTTTTTCCTTCTTACTCAGCACCTATTGAAAGAACAGGCTTCAATTTCAAGTTCGACAAAGATCGCTTCCACTCCGAATCCTTCGGTGACTGGCGCAACACGAAGTACCTCAGCCGTGTGAAAGCGCAACCACCCCAGTAACTCCACTACACTGGTACGTCGTCATCGCTCTACAGGTCGGAAAGTGCAAGCGGAAATTTCATACCTTATCCCTCCTTTGGCGCTGGCGCTCACGTCGGCGCCGTACTTCAGCAGCATTTTGGCGATTTTCAGGTGGCCCCGGGTGCAGGCCTCGTGCAGCGGAGTATAACCTGCATTATCCGTCGGCGAAGGCGCACAATTCAACTTCTCCAGACAGTACGAGCTGATATCCTGAGGACAAGACAAACAATCGGAGCGTGAATATCAACGTGTAAATCGATATAGTGCGGGGTGCGCACCCGCTAACGCGTACACGAATTGCTAATAACTCGACAAGCCTTTCCATCACGAATCGCGGCTACACTGACGTCCTACTCCCACGGATTTCCCATTTCCGTCCACCCAACTAGGTCGATCGAAACGGCGAGCGAGTCGCCATTTTTCGCGACCTTCCTCATCCGAGCTGCATTATAAAGAATTTATCGACAACAAGAAAAAGAGGCCAAATCCAGATCGTATTAAGATAGCGTCACCAATGGCAGCGACGCCCATTCTTGGCGATTTCAAAGACGATCTGACTCCCAAGTCGCCGACGCACGCAGCAGCCAGTCGCGGAAATCGCCGGCAACTGACAGCCGCGCGTCGCGAATACACCGGGCAAAGGGCTTCCTTGTGTAATTCTTCGCCGGTAAGACTTTACAGCATACACGCTCGAGTACACTCACCAGGTATCCGAGTCTAGCAGCTTTATGCAACACCGTTTCGCCAATTCCTTTGTTGACCACCCACGATTTGATCTCGTTTTGGATGTCTTCTATGGACTCGGGCGTTGGTCGAACCGACACGGCGATCTGAAAATTTACAAAACCCTTTCAGTGAAACGTATACACAGAATTCATTTACATGATTTGACTACGTCGTCCGGCACTATTAGGATAAATTATTGGTATCCTTCAACCCGGTAGCAGAATATGGCGTCTATGAAGGGAGGAAGCAGACCTCCATTTGACTTCCCTGGTCTTAAGGCATGTGTGGTCAGGAAAGACTTCAGGGGGCTATCAGAGCATCAGCGTCCTCAAAGCCACCAAGCTTCGAACAGATACGGCTTAAGAAAAAACATATTCTTCAACCAGCTCCTAACAGGGGCGAAGCCCCCTTCGGCTCACAAAACTGCACTTTTTAGTACATTTTTCGCCTAAAATTTGGAAACTTTACGCTAGTGTTGCTTGCAAACAAAAGATAATTCGTTATAGTCCAGGAGATGGTGGCAGTTTTACTCAACTGGCGGAATACAAAGTTACGGAACAGTTTATCTGGTGAAAATTTATTTGGGCATTGACATTTCGTAAACCTGCCAAACTATATTTCGGCCCGTTGGGGGTTAGGAACCCCCAAAATTGGCCGAAATTCTGAAAAAAGTAACCGCACAATATATGCGGCAGGTGTGTGTCGTACATTTGGATTACTTTAGTAGGTCATAAAAATACTCAACTGCCATTATTCGAGAGGGTCATTCAAGAGGTGGTGGGGGGGGGGTTCAAATTATTAAAAAAATGATTTTTACAACCTGGCGAATATATACGGCAGGTACATTTAGAATGCTATTTCATCAACAGTAGCGTATATTAATATGTACCTGCCACTCCAAAACTGGGTATTT
>JAJSSI010000258.1:0-25000 GCA_031841125.1 Acanthococcus lagerstroemiae
GTCTAATCTGTATTCGATAAATCTAAATTCTCTTTGTGTTTCCATTTTTGCTGGTAATTTTTAATTTTCGTTTTAGCAGGTACGGCTAACTTCAAGATTATTACAACTAGAGAAGGTTGGCCAGACCGGGTAGGCAACCCGCAACTATTCTTCCCGTCTCACCCGTGCCGAATTCACTTCATAAGAAAGTAATGCAAAAATTAATTATTTTTTTTTAACGGTAGCCAATTGAATACATCATGTCGTAAAAGTAATAGAAAAATATGTTGAGGGCATCAATTATGAGTAAAAAAAAAAAAATACATTCCCGGAAGCGGCCTGTATGGTTTGCATTGCAGTGACGTCATTTTCGTCTGCGCGCCTTACACGTCTGACCACTGTATGATTTGTATTGCAGTGACGTCATTTTCGTCTCTTACACGTCTGACCAACGTTCTATGGCATAACATAATCTTGGGCTAACTTGGATATGATTGATCTCACTATTTTGTACTTCAGGCTGCAGGAATGTGCATAGTAAGTTTCCCAAGTAATCAAGAGTAATAATTGATAAAACCAAAATTCAGGAGTTTCAGGATTAGCACTGATAAGTGGAAGCACGATAAACTGATAACTGAAAATATGTGAAAACAATGAAGTGAAAAAACGAATAAACATGATGGGTAGCAATAAATGATGACATCGTTTAAATTATGGTTTGAAAAACAGACCTAATTGAAGTAACCAGTCACTTTTCCGAGACATTTTAATGATACAATCATAAAATCAGTATGTACGGAAAATGGACAGACATGTGAGCCCCCCTCCAAGAAAATATTGGGCTTCTACCATCATTTTAAAAGAGAAAAAAATTAATTTGAAATAATGCAACTCATTTAGCATGCTAGCAAATATTCTCTGCCCAGTCTGAGAATATCCTCCGAGAATATTCTGAAGCGTTTTCCAGCCCTACTCAACATATTTATCGCCTAACTTCGTTGCTGCTAACGGCAGTCTTTCATATAAGAGACGATATCTGCACACTAAACCAGGGAGTCCTTTCATACATTAACATTCTTTACAGTCACCGTTTTCGACCTGGAACCTACCTACGAGTTCTTTACTCCTCCTACCGCTTTCAAATCAGGAAACTGTCTCAATAAGACAGGCAAACAGTAACACCAATCCGAAACACCATTTTAGATCATGCAATACTCCACATCGTATCTCCTTTTCACTCTAACGCAAATGATTAATCGTACTTACCCCGTTCAAATTCGGTCCACGTAGAGTAAGCTTCAGTTTAGGCGTCTGGTACACGGTCTTCTCCTCGAAGGTAGGCTCAAACTCCTCGAATCTTTCGGGCGGGGCCGGTACCTCCAGGTCGGTCGTCTGATTCACATTCGTACGTCCGGGTCGCGGATCGAAGGCCGGGATCAGCGCTGAGAACTGGCGTTTCAACACGAACTCGTCGTCCCAGCACCGACGTCGACTGCGAATGGAGGCAATGCTGTGCTCCGAGGCCATATTCCTGCTCTCGAATGCGTCGTCTTCCTGCTGAAACACAACCACCAGACATCAACGAGGGCGCATTCGTGATCATTTCATTTGTTCATTAGTCGCAACGTTTCTCTCTGCATTTTCCATAATGCTCGTTGAGATGGCGAATTTTGAGAAACACGGTGAAGCCCACATCGAGGGCACGCGTACAATTAATACTAGAATCCTATCTACCCCACTGATATTCGACAAACAATGTCAAACAAGGATAATAGTACTACTGCAGAAAAAGTCTTTCCAATCCCTTCCGCCATAACGCTTACAACTGTACAATTCTAACGTATCACGGATGAACAGATTAACGGTTTTAATCGTTTCCAAATTTCCAACCACGTGTGTCGCTCCATTATTCAGAGATGAAACCTCACGAATGCAATGAAATGGATAATGAATAGGCAGATGATGGTTAGCGTTCCCTATTGGCGATGAGTTGCGACTTAATTTTCAATTATTGTATTTACCATTAAAGACAACAAATTGCGGCTAACCATTACTTCTTCGTAATCTTCATCGTCCTCATTCTCGTCGTCGTTTTCATCGTCATCCGGGAGTTGATCGTCGTCTTCCAGGTCAGCTAGTAAGGTTGGTGCTCGACAACTTTCCAAGAAGTCCTGGTTTTCAAAACAGAATCGCATTAGTCGATTCGGGTCGTCGTGATCGAGTAGACCGCAGACAGAAATCTACGACACTTACTTCTAAACTGACGCGTTCGCTATCGCTGGACGCGGACGTTAAACTCATAGCCAATGCCTGGTTAAAGTTTATCGATCCGCTTCCCGCATTCGACGCGATAGTTGAAATGCTATTCTGTATGGTAATAGGCGTGTTGCTGTTACTCAGACTCGGGAAACTTTGAGCAGGGTGCAGAATACCGCCTGAAAACAATGCGGCCGTTAAATTTAAGTTTTTCAGACTCAGTCGACACTGGTTGCAGAATATGAACAGCGCACATTACCTACGGCACCTGAATTATGAGGAATAACCAGATTATTAGCTTCCATCGTCAAGTAGTTATTAGCGTTGCGTATAAAATCGTTATCTCTCCATTTTTCGTACACCTCGAAAGCTTCGATCGGGATAACGTGTTCACCGGGTAGACCTTTAATACTGGATAGACTTCTCTGTAATCAGAATGCAAGCGTTTAATATCGAATCTGAATTTAAAAACGTACGGTCAGAATAAGTAGTGTCCACATACGAACCATTTTTAATCTTGTGTAACAGTTTTTATTGGACACCATATTATTGGAGGAGTTTGGCAGGGCGTCTACAAGGACGTACGTGTTCGCGTTCTCCTTCGAGTAGACACGTCTGGGCTGGTTGTTGTTGGCAGCGTTGCCAGCTACAGAGCAAATAAAAATGATAGTTAGTTGGGCAGATACAACGAAAGTTGAATTTGTTTACAGCATGACAGGGCAAGGTCATGAATCTAGTGGTTCAAGATCACGATCTGCAGATCATTTCAAAAATAGAAAAATACCGCGAATTCAGATTAAAAATCATTTTGAAAAGAAATCTGCATGATCTAAGCTTGTTTTGATTTTTAGATCCCAATTTCGTCCGATTTTTGTTACCTTTCTCGTCTTGGATCATTTTAGAAATAAATAAAAAAATATCTCGATCATTCAGATCACAAATCTAATGATTTTTTTGGTGATCTTAGACCGAGATGTATGTCTGATATAAACATCATATATTATGATCTTGCTTAATGATGTCAGAAAAGGAAAATTTTTCAAAAATTTCCAAAATTATTCAGCAAGATAATAAAAAGACGTCATGAGATTTCAAAAACGAGATATTTTGCTTGTTAAGTCGAGTTTTAGAAACGTCAACTGTCTTCCGATTGCCCTAATTTAAAAATTTTTGCACCCCTCTCCCAAACTTCTGACACAATTGACCTCACCCCTCCCAAGTTCATGACCTACGAGCTTTCTAAATTATATGTGGTTTTTAAAAATACATTTCAATCGCCAGTTTGAAATTCGATTCCGTAAGGCTACGAAGTTCTAGAGATTGCCGCTAGATGAACCATATCATGCTCCAGATCAGTTTAGATTAACGAAAGCTATGGAAGGCCTACGGATTTCAATACGCCACCGAAATCTTGTCTCAAAACAGCAGACTTTCAAAACCGAGTAATCACTCGCCCACAAGCCGATCGGTCTTACCGTTCATGCGAGCCGTTTCGTCGGACACCAAAGTCTCGATAATAGTCGACAAGTCTTTGTTTCCGTTCGCGATGTCCGGATCCCTGAGTTGCATCACAACGTAGTGTTCTGACTGGTCGGCTGCTTTCTCACTTCTGTTCGACGAGATACTCGCCAATTCGGTTCTGGCCACGTTCACAACGCTGTCCGTGATCTCCTGAGCCGCTTGCTGTAAATGGTTCATCGATTAGTTCAGCCTTCCAGCACTAAAAAGTTCGAACCAATACATCGAACGTTCAATTTTTGTCTTTTTTACTTTGGCAGCCAAATTATCGGCAGATGCTGCTTGCTCGGTGCTGGCCACGGAAGCCTTTTGGTTGTTGGCGTCGGTAGCGTCCGGCAGACTGGGCGTGGAACTGGCTTTACGACTTAGAATACTCACGATAGCGTTACTGACGTCCATTTTACTGGCTAATTTATTACTTTTATCTGAAATAAGATCGAGTAATGAAAGGTGAACCGAATCTAGCTGATTTCATGTTGCATACAAGTCTTCACATGTGGTAGTTTCGATGAGGGTACAAGATCAATTTAATGAATTCCAGATACAAGGGATAATAGTGTGGTGTCCTACACTTCGATCCCGGGGTCTAGATCGTCCTAGTCTCCCTTGTTTTCCTTCTTTTCGTCGGTGGCAGTGTGAGTTCACTTGTTTTCTTTCCTAACATGTATAATCCTGTCGTTTACTGTTATCACCTGCCCGTTTTCTATTTTCCGAAGTATCTATTTATTGTCCCATCTATGTAATTTTCTTATGTCTATGAAGTGAACTCGGCTGATCATCTACTCCGAGAAGAGGGGGACAAGGGGGGAAGGTTGTGAGGAGGACAGCGCTTGACGAGGAAGATTGCTCGGTCGGTGCGGGAAAAGTTTGGTTGGTTTTTCGGCGAATGAACTCGTGTGTAAAAAATATGTCACCTCTGGCTTACGTTATTTACCCGGTGCAAGACATTCTTCAACTTCGAGGTACTCATCAAGGTACGTTACCTCGGAGTACTACACGCATCCGAAACCATACGCTCAGTGGTATTCTACCTGCACACCCTGCAGATCCGTCCAAAGCTAGTCGCGGCTAAGCAGTGGTATCACCCTGTTCTCCCGGTTGTCCCTAGATGCCTGATAATCTCCGAGTTTCGAAGGTTATCACTTATCACAATAGGTGGAGGTTTGATGTTCGCAGACAGAATAAGGACCCGGTCAATTAGTTAAGTAGAGGGTATGGTTCTCAAAGAAAGAAAGAACAGAAATCAAAAACCCAGTCGTTTCCCTACATTATGATATGATGTCTAGACACCGCAGACTTAAACCCAATATTTCCCCCCGTTACGCCAGATATAAAACTGTCCTTCCGTAAACGTTTCATTTATAAATGAAAATACTTACTCGATGGTGGACGAGTTGTAGGTACAGGGACACTGGTGATAGGAGAACTGTCCAAAGATTCCGATATGATTTTCAAATCGAACTTGTTTTCTGCTCCCATTCGGTACGAATTTGTGCTGCCATTATCCCAGGTCACGTCTACCCAGCCTGAGAAAAAGATAAAGCAGAATTATCAATACACCATTCGCGTACTCCGAATCAGGAGTTGTGTTTACATGATACTGACCACTATGAATATTTCCAGTCACGGTGCCCTCGCCAGAGCCATCCTGATCTCTCCATTTCCAGTCGACGCCTCTGGTAACTCGAGCACCGACGAATAACATACTCAACGATTGCTTGGCAGCTCTCCTTTGTTTTTTGAGATTAGCTTCAGCTTCTTTGGCAGCTTTACCTACACACGAGTCATACTTTATTAATCTGGTGTAAAAGTAGTTTCTAAACCGAGTTTTAAATGTTCGGAATGCGTTTAATGTACTAAGTAATCTTGAGGGAAGGCATACTTAATATTGAAAACATGGTATCTCCGCCCAATATACGCTCTTTGGGCCCAATGGAAAGGCACGAATCAAGATGTGGCCAATCTGCGATTCCATTCCATCGGCAAAATTCAACCCCCCTCCCACCCGAAAGTTGCTTCGGTCGAAGTTACAAAATTTTCATCAAATACTTTAGCGAACAACTCACCGAGATCATCGCACACATCCGTCACAGTACCGTAGATCTCGAATCCGGACAAAGACAAATAGGAGGTTTGACCTGATGCATTTTTGCCTTTCTGTTGAATGCGTACGTGCCTCCAGCCTTTTTTCTCGTCAGTCGGCGGCTGTAGGTTCCACGAAGCGGTACTACCGGGTTCGTTCAACGACGTATCATCGATGTGGGCGTACATGGTGACCCACTCGATACCATCTTTCGATACCTTCATACGACAAAAAAGAATACAAGCAAATAATTTCAACTGTATCAGCGATTCTAAAATAACAATTAGCGGCTGCTAAACTGTGCAACATTCACACGTACCTGAAAATTCCAATTCCTTAACGCCGATCGTCCATATCCGCGGGCATGCCTCAGCGTATAGCATGATGGAATGAGGAACAGACCTAAATCGATGGCGAACCACGCGTTCTTATCGTCGTTGGTGTGACAGTTGAGTGCGGCCGTATCCCTGCTCAAAATGTCTTCCAATCGACCGTAAGGCAGATTACGTCCATCAGAGGCGGTAACCGTCACTAGACCGTACTGTGCGGGATTCACCCAGTCCGGGAATGTTCTGTAACGTACGAACAGGGTTTTATACGCTCGTAATGATTAACCAATAAAACACACGATCTTTAAAAACCAATATTACTTCGCGTTAGTTCCGATCCAGTAAATTATTCCGTTCTCATCGAAGTCGTACTGGTGCCTGAATTGTAGTCTGGTGTTCGCTTCCTTGAGTTTGGTCACGAAGGCGAATGTAGATCGATCGTTATCGTACCACTGCTTGGCCACCATTTTCAGTAGATACCTTTCTAGCTGAGCTACTGTGCTAAGAGGTTCCATTTTCAGACTACGTCCAGTTCTGTCCACCAACGACGTGTCACCGGGCGCTTTTTGCAGACGGAATCGTAATCTTCTGGTTAGAGTCTGCGACACAACATTCGAAATAAGGAATTTTCTTAGCCGTCCACGAAGTCTCAAGCTACTTTAGAGTAATAAAGCGATAGAAATTATACCTGAAGACCGTAACCAGATCCGGGCGGGTCATAAATATACACTGGTAGTTTTTCAATTGATTCTAACACCGATATTAACTTATGAACTAATATTGCTGCTGAGTTGACGTTTTCTTTGTCCACGAGCTCACTCTGTAACACAAATACATGGTGAGAGATCGAATCAATCGAAATTAATCCACATTTCAGCACAAGGCGCCGCACTCACTTTAAATATATTACGAAATATTCGAATCCTCTGTTTCTGCAGTTTACTGCGTTTAGTTGGATTGATACCCTGATCCCAAACGGTAGTCGACAACATCGCCAGCAATGATTGCACCAGTCCACTACTGTGTATCTCGTAGGATGATACTACGCCGTCTTCGTGTAACAGTTGTTTCAAATCGGTTAGGGCGGACAGCAGCAATTCCTTCCACTGGGCTCCCTTTTCTCTGTTATTAGACATGTACTGAAAAGAAAACCAATATTCGAAATTAGTCACAGCAAAAATCAGGGCCGGGAGTTCAAAATTCCGAGAAATAACAGCGAGATACTGATAAATCGGAAGCGAATTTACCTGTTTTTGACAAGCTCGGTCAATTTGAGCGACAATAGCTCCAAGTTTGGCGACCACTCCTCTTGGTTGAGCCTGGGCAACCTTGAAGTATTTATCGTAGATTTCAGATGCGACAGATTTGATCTAGATAAACAATTCATGAGGACTCAGTTGAGAACAAAAATTATAATAGTCTAGTATAAAAATAAAGCTGTTAGAATGGATTCATAATAACACCATCGAAATTTAACAAGAATTGGTAACACGAACAGTAAACGTTACTGTAGTACTACAAAGCCCGAAAAAAAGCATTTTCAAACTGCAATTCTTCCACTGACGGCAGGTAGTGATAAGAATGCTCTGGATCGAGAATACCACCAAGCTCGTAAAGCTGATGGCGTTTTGAAAAAATGAGTTTTCAATCCGGGATTCTTGTTGAGGCGAGGGGAAGAATCTCAGTCCACTCTTCTCGACAAGTTTTCCATTCCCCTGGCCTGATCTCTAAACAGCAACTGCTTCCGGCCCACCAGCCCCGATCAATAAGCTATTCACGTAACTTTGAAATATAATACGTCCATGAGGACAAAGGAACATTGCAGTCATCGCAAACCCGAATTCCAATCAAATCTATTACGACCCAGACTTCAGCGACACAGTTCAACTCAGCCCTTACTTTCATTTTCTGAGCTTCGGCTTTAGAACGTAATCGTTTAGTCTTTCGGCCTGGTATCCAAGAGGTGGAGAACTCTGCACCCATAGACGTTTCCGCTGAGAAAGTGTGTTTGGTGCCACGGTTCGATTCGAACGTGAAACCAGGAAAATCCTCTCTCAAGGTGGTAACCTGTTTCAAAATAATCACCGTAAATTAAAATAAACAATTCACCATCTGCAGTCGAATAATCGACCGGCTGGAGAAAACAAAAGCAATACTCACTTGTTGTCCGTCAGTATTATGTATCGTGATTTCGCCGTCCTTTCGCGACAACAGCGACCAGTTACCAACAACCAGCCTTGTCGTCCCCGCGTGCGACAAAATTGGCTGCGTATTAGTCGACGGTTTGATCATGCTACGTACTTTCTGCAGTTTCTCCAGAAACTCTCCTCGATTTTCTGCAAACAAGAATTAGATGTGTTATTGAGTCCAGACAGACTTGATCAGTCGGAGCAAGTTTAAATTTACCTCGACAACCTTAAGGAAGTTTAACGAGTTTCAACCGAGACTTAAGGCATTTTGCTGAGCTTTAAGTAATTTTCGAAAAATTTGAACGAGGCTGAAAATAGTCATCACAATAAATCTGAACGAGTGAACGGAATCTTAGTTGCAGTTGAAAGTCTTAACAAGCGCTAAGAAGTCGTAATTAATTCCTAGCAAATTTTAAAAAGTTTCAACACGATGTGTCAAATCCTTCGTAGTATTTCCTGGAGTTTTAAGGAATTTAGTAGTGCCAACAAGTTTACACAGGAAGTGGCTCGGATGCAGGAAAGGTTTTGGCAACAATTTCTTGAATACGTAGCGTTTCCCAAAAAATAATAAGTCAGGAAAATCGATCCAAGAACTAAGCTGAAGAGTTTCATATTCCTTAAAATCTGCCAAAAGTTGATTTTTAGGAGCGCCAAAGTTTCTTTCGTCTTGCTTAGATCGGCTTTAATTTAGTGGGGGGTTTTCCTCTTGATAGGCTTCAGAAAATTTCTAGTCTTATTTTGGCGTATTTTCGTTTTTTCGACCTCGTACTTTTTTTCGTTTTCTTTTCATTTTAATTCGGCATTTTTTGATTTTTGTCGGTTCTTGGAACTGTTTCCATCTTTTCTAATCGGCCTTCGTTCGTTTTCCAGTTCTTTTCAATTCTTTTTTCCTATCTAGAATAGGGGGGGGGGGGGGTCCACTTTTTACCAAGGATAAAATTCACTGACTTTTCCATATTTTTCACATTTTTCCAGTCCATCTGCCAACTTTTTCGTAACAAACAAATTATTAATAAAAAAAAAAAAAGTTTAATTGAGTCTGACAGAGAAAATTGTACAATACCTACTCGTACATTCACATCATAAAATATTTTCTTTAAAATTCTCTCTGACTTTTTCGATTTTCTTTCAAAATTTTCTGACTTTTCCAGGTCTTACAGAATTCCCTGACTTCAAGGATTTCCAGAACAGAGGCCACCCTGTAGAATTAATGGCTTTTGGTGTGTTTGGTCTTTTCAGTCTTAATCTTGTTTTTCTGAACTTTCATTTGGTCTTTCGTGGGCTTGATTGAAAGCTCTTGTTCCGTTTCTCCTGGTCATGTTTGGTCTATTTTTCGTCTTAATTTGTGGACTTCAGGTGATCATAGGTCTTCTCTAGTTTGTTGGGCAACTTCATTGTGTTCTGTGGCGTTTCTTCTCATATGAATTAGATATTGGACTGGCACTTTTTGTATTCGTTGGTCTCGTCAAGTCTTGACATAGCACTTTTGGGAATGTCCTGATCCAAATTCGTCTTTAGTCTTTATTTTGCTCTTATCGAGTATTGTTCAATTCTCTCTGGTCTATTTTGAAATGATTTTTAATGCTCTCAAGTCTTCTCTGGTCTTGTTTTAATCTTACTTTTAGTGTTTCATGTCACTTTTTTGGTTAAGATTTGCAGATTTCAACCTTAGTTGGATTTGGTCTTCATTTTTCCGGTTTTTGTTCGCCTTCCGATCTTTCTTGTTTGGGTCTTGATGATTTTTGGAGTATTTCAGTTTTGTAGGCATCGACTTGATGTTCTAAGGTTTCGGTCTGGTATTTTAGGTTTGTTTCCCTCGGTTATTTTTGGTCTGTTTTTCATCCTAATTTATAAATGTTGGGTGATTATTATTTGTTTTTTTAGTCTTTATGAGCAACGTTATTTAGGTACTTCTCGTTACTCTATGATGAATTCCCACTTTTTCGTCTTTCTTCAAGTAGGTTGTCTCAATTTGGCATATTCTGGTACTTTTTGGTCTAAATTTGTATTCAGGTCGTGATATTGCTTTCCTCGCGTGTTCATCAGTCCTAGCTAGAGTCTTGTTACGACCTTTTTCGGCATTTCTTTGGCCATAGGTTTTTGGATTTTGGTGATGTTTAGAAGTTGATGGGTCTTATTTCGGTCTTTTCTATTCTTGTTTTGGTAGAATTCAGTACTTTCTGGTTTTTATTTAGCTAACTCTGTCCTCGTTTCGGTGATTTTTGCTAATATTTTAGTATTATTTTGTCGTTTTTTTGTTCCTTCTGATTTTATTTTGGTCCGTTTCCATTTTTTTTTAGAGACTTTTAATATTTTCTGGTAATAATTATGTAGGCATTTTATATTTTTGGTTTTTGTTTGTCATGTCTCTAATTTTTCAGATCTCCAATTACGATGTTTGAAAAGTTCCCGTTGTTTACTTGTTGACTTTTGTTATTTCGACTTTCATTTTGAACGTGAACTTGATGGATTTTGATCGTCTCTCATCTAGTCTCGTCTCGTTTCGTCATTTTTCAGTTTTGATTCAGTAGTTTCATGTATATTTAAGTCGCGATCAGTTTTACGAAGATGTATTCGCATCTTTTCTGTCGTGGCCTAACACGGGGGAGGGGGTATTTTTGGCGCCCCCCACCGTGGGATGATTAGATTAAACCAAAAATACGAAGCGAACGGGAAAATTGTAGGCCTCTTTTCCCTCAAACAATTCTCATAAAATTAGTTCCTGGTAACACTACTGGCTGTTGCACCGAATCTTAAAAAGTTCCAGGCTAGGTTTCTAGCGTCTAGATCAGTTGTGACGTCTAAATAAGTCTCAAAAAGGTTTTAAAAAATTTCGACTGGTTTCAAAACCTCACAACAGGAACTCAAAACAGACTCGATCAGCCATAACGAATCACAAGACACATCTTTTACTTCAATCTTTTTCTAGCCTATCTTATCTCGCTCACTGTTTCACTTTCACGTTCGATCCGCATTTACTCTGGTCCAAGAAGGAGGGAGGGAGCAGATCCTACAGCGTGCTTAAGAATAAAGCTCCAAACAGTAAGTGCCGAAGTCTTACCAGTGCTGTCGGTTCCACCTTCGGGACTACCGCTAGAATACATGGTAGATAGTTTCCCGTCCACCACAAATCGGAACCAACCGTTGCTACCGTTAGACAGTTCCAGCGCGGCTGCTTCCGACCATATGTACAAACAGTCTCGACCGCGACAGAAGCACCAATCTTTCCAGTAGTACGCCCTGCCGGGGAGTATTTCTTTGGCATCCTCGTAGTACATGTCAGCTTTAGCCAGATCATCCTGCGAATTAATTTGAAAACGACTCATTAAGATCGCGATTTCAAGAAGGCGACAGTCTGGTCATTTGAAAAAAAAAAAAGAAAAAAAAAAGTAACAAACCTGATGCGAGTCAATACAGGCATTCTCATCATTACCGGGGCCGGAGGACACATCTCCCAACACAGTCAACTGTTGGACTTTGCTGAAAACGCCCAGTCTGGCGAAATGGTCTAAAAATATGTCCTGACTCTTCAACATCAAATCTTGGATTATCTGTAAAACCATAATCTGCCCGTCGTCGTCGTCCTGCACATACAAAACAGCCGCTTAGCGTGTTCCGGAGCACCTTTGCAGCGCAGTTGTACTAACGCAACCATACTTCAAACCCTAATTACATGAACCTCGTGAATTTATTAATTGTATCCTACTGTAAGTTCATACAACTAAATGAGATTTGGGTAACATGAGAATTTTAGTTTTCATTACTCAGCATACCATTCGAATTAAGCAGGGCTAAATTATCGCTTCGATTATTTTGTTTTTCGGTAAAATTGAATTAGTGAAAAAGAGAGAGAGGAAAAAAAGCAATTTTGAATTTTATTATACGGAAAAAAAAACAATATCAATGAAGCCTGAGCAAAAGAACGAAAAATGGAAGGTTAAAACCAGAGTCAGTCCATGCACCATCAAACATTTACCAGTTTTTTCGGTATAATATACATAGCGCGGAGACGTTCGACGTTACGAAATAATTTACAATCGCTATTATTTTGCGGCCACCACCATAATGATTTCTATATTTCATTAAAATATTACAAACGTAAGTTATCTGGTAAATAAGCGTCGCAGAAGAGAGCAAAAAAAAAAAAAAAACGCGTTTCGCTCGAGGTCTTCGCATCAAAATAATTAGCTCCCTCCCGTCCGCCGTGGTAAGGCGTTAACGGCGATACCGTCGAGTCAAACGAGGACATTTCGGACGCAGGTACTCACCTCGTTATCCAGGACGTTGGCAATTACTTCGACCAACGTCGTTCCCAGACTGTACATCGGCGAGTCAACGGAGCATATTTCGGTAAGTAACTGCGGCTGAATGTAGTGAATCATTTTTCTAATTAAATTCAAACTAGATTTCCTGTCGAACACACACGCACGCGCGTAAAATTTTTTAATTACATATATTAATTTGCATCAGACACATCACCGAGAGATACAATCGGTAATTATACGCTTGCAACGAGCTTCACGTGACGTATACAGACGCAAAAATTACCTTATAGACGGTAACATTGTGGACTGAAACGTGTTGCAAAATACTGGTAACATTCTTTTCAAATAAACGGGCGCCATTTCGGGGTCTCCTTTCGGCTCCAATGAGTCTTCTGATTCGGAGCTACCGGATTTCTTATCTTTATCACAAGACAGCATCCATTCACCTGCAACGAGAAATCAAAATTCATTAAATGACGGAACACAACTGTTCGATGAATATCAAAATAGTCAGAAGTGTAGCACGGAATATTCAAAAAGCGGATGGTCTACATGATTCCGTCATTGTCATTCAAATTGAAAGAGATTATACAGCTAAGTATTAAGAAACGAGCCTAATAATAATGGAGTTTTAGGTCCGTTTCAGCAGACACTATCAATAGCGTAGAATCATTTATTTCCATTTTGCCGTCCTAGGAAAAGGACCTAATCGTAATTTGGTTTTGGGTCTCTTTCCCGAGACATTTCATCACTTTTAAAATTTACAGTTGGAATTCACAAAATAGGTTTTATGTAAGTTTTTAAACGTTATGACTCCCGTCTCAAAGTTGAAAAAAGGCTCCTAAGTGTTTTTGAAAAATCAAATGGTCAGTATGTTTTCGGGTGAGGGTTGTGGAATCTGTGAGGTTTGACTCGATTCCATTTCCAGTTTCAGTTCACGTTACTTTCAAGCTTCTGGATGGAGAATTCACAAAGAAATTTTACAAGGTTCCAGTTCTAGTTCATTTTTGTAAATCTGAAAAGTCAGAAGCAGTTCTAATGTTTTACTGAGAAAATAGGATTCTTGGAAGATTTACTATTCCTTTCTAATTAATGTCCAACTGGGTCCAAGTTTCATGCGATCCCAAAACATTGAAACTGCATAAACGGCAGGTTGACTATCGTACTAATTGATGGGCTATTTATTATTATTATTATTATTCAGCCTACAACTGAGTTGCAGGAACTTAGCGTACCCTACTCTGCCCAACGTTAAGCATAGGCCTCCCCCACCTTTCTTCACCTTTCACAATTTTCCACAGCTATTCCCCAAAGCATTCCCGCCGTTTTTATTATTTCATCCAGCAATTTAGTTAGGGGTCTACCCTTCTTCCCGTTATGGTGTAGTGGAACCCAATCTAGAACTCTCTTTCCCCAGCCATTTGGTTCAGATCTGTATAAATGCTCCGCATAATCAAATTTCAGTTTCTTAATTTTGTAAGCTGCGTCAGGTTTTTCGATTGCTCTATCAACTTCTTAATACTCACTTTTACTCTCCGCCTTATTCCGAACACACTTTTCAATATTTTTCACAGTGCCATTCTATCCTGATTGTTTTTGGTAAGTGACCACATCTGTGCTCCGTAAGTCAGAGTTGGATATACGACACTTTCTAATATTTTAATCTTGTTGTTTACTCTCATTTGAATGTTTAGAATTGTTTTTTGTGACCAAAAATTTATCCACGCGTTTTTTATGCTCGCGGAGATTTCTTTTTATTGTCTATTTTCCAACGATACTATTGCCCAAATTATTTGGATTCATCGACTATCTTCAACCTTTCTTTCAAAGTCAACGTTCTCCTGTTTCCTTAACAATTCTGTTTTTCTCAAATTTGTTTCCAGGCCCACCTTGGTACTTTCTTCCCTAAGTTATTAGCAATCCCCTCCAGTTCTTTCAAGTCTTCACTCAACAGTACAATGTCGTCCACAACTTGAGGTGGTTTAGTCTTGTCCTCCAACTCCAATTCTTGAACACATTACAAACTAAACATATTAGGAGACAGGGGTCCTGAAAAATTATTTTCCAAAACGGCTACGTCTACAAAATCAGTTTCTCAGAAAATGCATAAAACCGTTCAGAAAAGATTATCTTCAGGACCGGTGAGGATCTTTCAACTCAAATATCTCGGTTGTTATGCTCGACGGCAATATGGAAGTTCGACAGAATCTTCGGGATCAGCTTGCTGTATCCATGACACTGGCAACTAAAAATGTCTAATTTTGGACATAACCGTTCTTAGAAAATCACTTCAATTCAAATTTTCAACCAGAGTTCTTCTTTTGCACATATGAATTAAGGTAGACCAAAAGCTGCTACGAAGATAGGGATGAGGTTTTTCCTCGAGCATAAGACATTGGTCGTAATATAATGAGAAATGCAGGGAGATGATGCAACTCGGGGAGGGAGAAGTAACTCAAGAATTTTCCAACACGAGATTAATTTTGTCTGCTGAATTCGAAAAACAAGAAATATCGTCTTTCGATTTCGCCAACGGATTCCCTCGTTTTTCCAACTTTCTTCCATCAAGGACAATCTTTCCAACTGACGTAAGTGTCTGCGAGCGGTCTCTTCTTTCTTCGGATACGTCCTCACCAGCGTTCGGGAATCAATTTAGAACTTTACTTGGAGCTGAAACTCGAGCCAACTCATCCCCAATTAAGGCTCCCCACCCGGATCAGCAAAAGGTTCCATAGTTTAGGTTGGATGATGAGAAATGTAAGGCTGGTGGAGGGGGAGGGGTAGTGAGGAGCAGAAACAATTCCTCTAGCACCGTCAATCAATATTTTTCCCGAAACTGGAGCAAACAGCAGTTCTCTGAAAATTGAACTCAAACTGACAACCCTAAATCGAAGGTGCTTTTCATCGGCTAAGGAGCCTAGAGTCGGGTCCAAAAATTAGTAACTCTGAGCTCTCAAATTCCTCTCCGACCAATTCACAGAACAAACTTATTCAAGTGGAAATTCCGCTACAGAACCTCATGCTCAGGTAGGAAAGTCGGAATTGTTACGCTGCTGTTGTCCGTTCACGTTTCCATACCGCTGTAGTCACGTTACAACAGACAAATGAAATGTTTTGATGATTCCACAAATTTTTTTCTGCTCAAATCTAGTAAAAACCAGTTTTTGTACGGTAAGCAATCAAACCATTCTAGTTTTCACACCAGTGACGTGTAGACCGGACAAAAAATCTTCACTTACGCGCAATTTAGGAATAAAAATATCGATACACAACTTTGAAATTATATATTATCCGCATTTTCCTTTAATTAATTTTGCGGAGAAAGCAACGAATGCTCGCGTTTCAACAAATAACAAACCTTGAACCAAGACTTCGCGTAGGTTACCACAATTTCTACGAAAATATAAGCAGACGTGCAAAGGAGAGAAAAGGTAAAGGGAATCGATCTTTCACGTTGAATTCATTTAACCTCCATAAAATCACTCATGCTTGATGAACGAGCGAGTTTCGGCAGCACTTGCCCCATCAAATAAATTAATTAATTTCCATTCAACAGATAACAGTTTTGAAACAGCGATATCCGAAACATTTTTGAGAGGTTTTGCGAGCTTAGATTTTGAAGGCTGAAGGACCCACTCGCCAACCTACCCATTCATAATTTCAATCGTCTTTCATTCTTCCTTTTTCTTCTTAGATAGCCATCTTTTCACAGACATCAACTCCCGTTCATACATCACGAAAAACGTCAGAGGATACTGGACAACTTTTTCTTATTCTACAAAATCTTAAAGCGAATATTGATAAAGCTCGGTGTGCATACCAGGTGACTGTAAGATGGCGGCTACTTCACGGTGCCCATCGTCCATTCTTTCCCTCGCCTTATCCAGGGGAGTTTTACCATCTTCGTCGCGCAGATCAGGATTGGCTCCGTGTCGCAGTAGCACTTTCGCGATATGCGGCCGACCGAAACAGGCTGCATAATGCAGTGATGACGATCTATGTCCTGTAAAGATTACGCGATTAGTTTACATCTGATCTATCGACAAAAAACAAGCACAAGGGAAATAACGTCGTACCTTTATTTACATCTGCACCGCGTTCGCACAAAAATTCTACCATTTCCTGAGTACCGAATGCCGATGCCCAATTCAGCAAAGTCTGACCTACGTCGTCCATGTAATTGACTTCCATTCCTAAAAGGAACAATGATATATGAATCACGTGCATTGAAATCCAGGTCGTTGCACTTGCATAGCGCGAATATAAATAATTAAACGTTATAGATCGGCACTAATGCAAGTAGATGGAAGTAAATTGTTGTTGTGTATTCACTCTCGTATCATGTGAGCAAGCATAAATCTCTAAACAATTGTAACAGAAATCACGTTGGCATATTTGAGAAGACAGAACCTTGGTCGCCAACTTTAGATTACTCACAACCCAAGTCACCTAATCGGACGCTATCTGACAAAGGTTAATTATTCGAGAGTTCTGCATAGGAAGCTGCAGTCGCACCTTCCAACTAATAACTAAATAATAATCATACAGCAATCCCGTCGGTAGTAAGCTGACTATATTTCCTAATTTCCCACATAGCTTAAAACAATGCGTACCACTCGAATCAACGGCTTCGATCAACGCTTCACAATCTTTACTGCGAATACAGTCGATCAGCTGACGGTAGGACTTGTCGCCGGAACTCTCGATCCGTCGCAGTCTAGGAAACACGTGAGCAGCCGCAACCGCTGCAGCCGATGTGATGCCAACAGAATTGGTAATTGTGATTCCTCTGGATATTGCTTTGCGACCTTCGAACAGGAGAACTAACAGCAGATCCATCAAACGCATACAATCCAACATACATCTGAAAACAGTTCAATGCAGACGTCAGGTTCACACTTGCCCGGCCTTTGAATGCGTTCCGAGGAGAAATAGTCTGAAACGCACCTTTCATCTCCACATAATGCCTTTTCAATTGCTTCTGGTAAGTCAGATCGAAGTAAGTCCTGCGGAGGAAGAAAATAAAAATTAATAATGGCAACATGGAAGACAACTAACAGGTGAGTGGCTTTCATTTTACTGTAATTATGGTAATTCGAGGTCTTAGTTTTTTAGTTATTTCGCGAGCCAGCATCCCCTCCTACATCGATATGACTCCTGCTCATTTTCCATACGCAATTTGCTAGCCCGTTAGTCAGGATTATCTGTCCATCCGCCAGTCCATCTCACGGGTTAGTCTTCTCTCGGTCTAGTCGACTGTCTGTGTATCTGGCAGGCTACATCTTGAACAGATAGGCACGCTTCCCCATTTGTAATTATGACATTTTGTCAATTTCATCGTATCATCATGTGTCACTGCTTGCTAGTCTATTTGTTTTGGATCCTAGAGTTCTTGGTTTCTGGCACTCCCGATGGGTAGAAGGGGAAAGTTTTAGTACACAAAGAATTTGAATTATTTATTCATGGGGTGATTTGATTCGTAGGTTGAAGAGAGCAGAAAGACGTAATGAGTAGATACACAGACAAAGGAATATATGCTAAATTCAGGTGGTATCCCGTCACTGATGATGGGATACAACTCAAAGAAGTCCTGACAAAAACACGCTGCTTTCAAAGTGAAATTGGAACAAACTTCAAGAAAAATTATCATGTTTTCTCTCACTTACACATCAAGAACTATGGATTCAATTCTGTACGAGTTTATTGAAACTGACCTCCCCCCCCCCTCCTCCGCTGATAGCCTCGACAATAACTGAAGGCGCAAAGTTCAAAACATCTTATGTGACAATGTCAAAAGTTTACAGGAGAGGCAAAAAACTGCTTCAGCTGAGGTGAAGGGGTGGGTTTAGCAAAATGAATTCTCTGAAGCTTCATACACATGTCTATGTACAAATTTTGGGGCTCAGTCATGCCTACGCTGAGAAAATGAAGGCTGACGTTGCGCACATCCCCAAGCCGGTGGGAAAGACAAGCAAAACATCTTAAGTGCCATCAACTTTAATGAGAAAAAAATGAAGTAGTCGAATGCGATGTTTTCATTATCCACAAAAGTACAAACTTTTACATTTATGCATTTTTTATAATAGAGTAAAAAAATGGAAACGCTTCCTGCCACTTTGGAGTTGGGATGTTTTGCATGGATCGCTCGCCGGCACATGTGCGAGCTGCGACCTTCAGGTTGAAATGAGAAGTACTTTGAGGCGTTATAGGCACTTCAGATCTTTAGTATTGTACGGGCGGCGGTTCTTAGAACAGTTTGCATGCAAAAAACCACTTTTGCCAAAGTCGGTACATAGGGTGTTTTAAATTTCATGCCTTCAACTCACATCTGAAACGCCGATGCCGTACAGTTGTGAACAACGAATTTTATTATATACTCACATGAGTTATTGCAGGAGATCCTCGACACAATGCAGAGAGTAAGCTAATAACTGTAGACACTGATGCGGATGATTTGGACTCTGACAGAACTGTGCCACTGGTATTTAAGCTTTGAGCACCTATGGAACACAATTACGAATAAAATCAATTGAACTATCAACTAGCTTCATAGACAAAGTCAAGAGCGTTTCCAAGACAGAGATGCTCTTCTTTCTCGACATGGTAATTTTCGTTTGTCAACCGAAATGTTTGCAGCTGAGAAACATGCATGTTTTACGGTGTGTCAACTGAATTACTTCCTTCACGACAGTCAAGGGAAAATTAAAGATTCACACCCAAAAAGATACCGGGAAAAAGCAATTTTGTCGGTTCAACTTTTCCCTTCATCATTCCTCGCCCTTCCAGTCTGTACAGAATCCCAAGATTTCCAAACATACCTGCCCAAATTGTACGATTCAAATTGGTGCACCAGGAAATTTTCCGGTATCTTACTTGGTCAATGCGCCCCTGAGAAGAGCCATCGCAATACAAAGAAAATATGGGCAAGTTTGCAAAAGGCGAAACTCTAATTCATTTTTTTCTAGATACTTTGATAACGAGCTTCAGGATGAAGTCAACATTAATTATTGATAAGATAGATCCGTGATGTTATATTCGACCTTCCGCCGGGACAATAACAAAATCGGCTTAGATATCCTATTCAAGAAAAACAATTAGTCAAACTGTTAATCTGGGGAAAAAACTTGGTGGCCCCCCAAAACTAACAACAACACTAACAGATGAGAAATCAGAACAGAGGTTATCTCGAGTTCATAGACCCATTTGTAACTCCAATTTTCGATTTTCTATCTTTTTATCAACATCATTCGATAGATAAGAATGATTGAATTATGAAAAGTTTCTGCTTTCATTAGTCTTACGGTTAATTTGATTGCGTATTGATGTAAAAACTAATACATATTAGGGACTGAGATAACAAGGAAGCAAAAAAGAAAGTGATCGGATTTATCCCTCAAGAGACTAAAATATCATCGAGCAATTTTGCAGACATATTTACAAGGTTGTTTCGAATTGAATTCGTTCGAATAAAACAAGAAGATTCTGGAACATGCCCACACCTTTGTACAACGTGGGTAAATCTTCCTGCATTACTTTGTAGTTTCAGCGTCGATGTAGAATGAAAATACAAAATGCAAGGAGACTCTGAAATAAGTTTGAGAAGGGGAAAATGAATTTCATGTTGAGAAACCGCACGCTAGGAAGGCCACGTTTTTATTCGTTATCGAAGCGGTACGTAGTTTTCATTTCAGCAATTTCCGGCAAAACATACGTGAAAACAAAATTGTCGTTTCTCTTCACACAACCTGCGTGC
This sequence comes from Acanthococcus lagerstroemiae, assembly GCA_031841125.1. Lineage (NCBI taxonomy): Eukaryota > Metazoa > Arthropoda > Insecta > Hemiptera > Eriococcidae > Acanthococcus > Acanthococcus lagerstroemiae. Next base: position 20,373 of record JAJSSI010000258.1, read on the forward strand.
GGTTCTTCTCACACTTATAGTTTGAAAACATTGAAAGTAACTTCATTACTGTCATTACTGACAATTTGGTAGCAAGTTCCAAGTGTTCGGACATACACGTGCGAACATTGTCTTACCGGAAACAGTCGAAGCAGATGATTGCAAAGGTGTAGCTGCATTAGATAACCTATTTAGTAATTCGTTCATAAGTCCGTGCGTAGCTAACGGTGCTGGATCAACGTTTTTTCTTGTGAATCTGAAACAATTCGTATTCAGTATGAGAACTGGCTCAAATATACAATATATCCAATATTTAATAAGAATCATAGGTGGACTTGGCGGATGTGCAAGGTGCTTAGCCCCCTGATCTTCATACGGAAAAATAATGCAGCCCCACCACCTGCGGAATAATTGAAATAAAAAAATGTGGTTTTTATGTGAAGTAAAATACTCAGATATAGCTCTAAACAATCTGAAATACAGACGGCCTTTGCGGGGGGAGGGATGACCCCTCAAGCCAGACGGTTGACTTAATCCACCAGAAAATTTTGAGAATACATTGAAAATCTACGGGAGGAGGGCTTAAAATCGACTTCTTGGGCGGAATAGCTCCCCAAGGCTCCTGACACCTTACAACCGAAGTCCGTTTATGATGACAACATACTAATATGGCGTCGAGTAAAGAGGAGATACCGGAATACTTCGAAGATTTTCGAGGAACACAAGAAAACTGGACCACTAGGAGATCAAGGATGGTTAAAAACACAATGCGGATGTTGGGGGAGTACACACCAGAATTCTGCATCGACTAACAACCCCGACGGGGGGGGGATACCTCGGGCCCAGACTTTCAGGGGGGCCCGATTATTTCAAAAGGCCTGAATTTCAACGCTTACGGCTACATCATACTATACATCAAATCAGCAATCACTCCTTACACCATGAAAGAAACCTCTTATCCCGTAGCTTATTAATTTTTTCCCCATCTGACAAAAGAACAAAATGAACGGGAAGGAGAGGGGGTCCGTAGAAATTTCTCCCAGGCCCACTTTTCTCTGGGGCTGTCGACTAATCGAGAAACTTCGGTTGAATGACGACTCACATATAACAGTTCAACACGAACCGTCAAAGGCAGTGTGAACCACCTGTGTTAAATCGTAAGGGTAAGTTATCATCATTCGAACAACTTGAGTCACTTGAATACTATCGGGATTTAAACTTCGAGTTTCAAGTGTTGGCAGCCCTGCATATGTGTGAGTGATCACGTACGATTTACCATAAGTGTGTAGCAAACTTCAACTATCATTACGTCGATTAGAAATTCACTTTCAAAGGATATTTGTCCTAAATTCAACTGCATCATCACCAAAAAATTAAATTATAATCAGTTCTACTGGCAGAATCATTTTTACTCGGTTTTTTACCCTCTTGAAGATAGCAGTGTTTCTATTTGAAAGTACCCATGATCACTCACTCATTTTCACTCGCTAACACTCGCTCAGGTAATTTTGCAGCGCACTCTAGCGCAGGTTTAAATCCCAATTTGATGCAAGACTGCAATAAACACACATTCACCCGAACGACATCTTCTGAAGGAAGAATACAATGCACCTCATATATTCATTTCTAGGATTTAAAAAATAAATGCCATAACTGGGGTTCGATGGAACACAGTCACGCAAAATTACAGAAAATTCTATCACAATTTAGGGTGAGAACTGAAAGTGGAGTCCCTCAATATTTAGAGTTAGTCCTTTGGTCGCTCCATGGAGTAGCTTTGGTTTCTGTCCGTTCGACTATAGATGTCATTCACTGCCTGTCTTCTTCAAAATATATTATTGTATTATGCTATAACAACTATGCTATAACCTAAACCTCCCTGGGCCTGTCAAACTGCCCAGTTATTTGTCATTTACCTATTAGTCAGTTCAACTTCCAACTACTTGCCCGCTTGTCTGTCCGTTCAGTAGGCAGGGTAACTGACTGATGGTCAATGTCTGCTCATCTGTCTTGCTAGATCCTGGACAGCCAAGTAACTTTCTCCCAAGAGCTAAGACTGTTCAAACTCTACAAATCCTGTCTCCAAGTCTCCGTCTTGGCTATCTCCATGGGCTAATAGATTTCCTTCAATATTTTCAGATTTCTCGTCAGGTAGACAACCCGCATAACGTTTGTTTAGTAAGAGAAACTGAGGTGTGCCGGAAGAGGAGCTTTCCCTCCCAAGGTTATATATTAGAGTTATTCAGTAAGAAGGCTGAGGCTTTTATGCTCACTTAGCTACTCAAATCAGCTGGCGAAAACCTAAAATTTTTCGCTTGCCGAAACTCCGAGACTCCTGACAAAGATTTTTAGTGCCCCCTTCCCCCCATAGCAGTTTTACGTTAGTACGTCCCTAGAGAGAACGAAAATCGAGGCTAGGTGTTTAGTGTACACGGTGGCTGTAGTGGTAACCGGTAAATTTCCGGGAACCATCGCGAAGTTAACGCAGTGGGGACTCCGATGTGTGGAAAAATGGTGTGTGGAAAGGGGGTTATCGATAAACCCGGACAAAACTGAGATCACTCTTTTCACCCACAAAAGGAAAGGCAAGGAGTTGATCAAGGTGCAATACAAGGGAAGACCGTTAGCCCGCACAGGAAAAGTGATTTATACTTAGGAGTATATCTTGATGAAAAACTCTCCTGGAGGGATCACGTCTCAGATAAAATAAGAAAAGGGATTGAGGCTCTTAGTGCTTGCCCCGCCTTTGTTGACAGGACCTGGGGACTCTCCTAAAATGATGCACTGGATATATACCGGTGTAATACGTCCCAGAATCACATATGCGTCGGGTGGCCAAAGTCAACTAGACCAAAAGGCTTGCGTGCATTCAACGGCCTATTAAAAAAGGTTCCTAAACTTGACCACTTCACACAGAAGAAGGATATGGGAGACGGTGGGATGATAAACAAATGCTTTGGGATGCCAAAGGATAGAATCGCGATGGAGCACTTCTTTGACAAGCCGTACAGTGCGCTAATATCCACACGGGTGACTTGGGAAAAAAGGTGACCACGCATTCCAGGAGAAGAGAATGTGTGGTTTGCAGATGCCTCTAAGAATGACCAAGATGTAGGAATCGGAATCACGAATGCAAGAGGCGCTGACAACTGTTCAGTGGCACTGGACGAGGGCGTCACTATCCTCCAAGCAGAGGTAATGGCGATTACGATGGCCACTGATAGAAGCCAGTAGAAGGGCCTTGTTAATAAGCAGATCTGTATCTGTACAGACAGTCAATCGGATATTAAGGCACTATTGTCACACCAAACTACATCCCTGGTGGTGGCGGAGTGTGTTAAAAAATTATACACACTTACTCAGGAGAACCGTGTCACCATACTATGGACACCGGGACACTGCGGCATAAAAAGGAATATGATCGCTGGCAAGCTATCGAAGGAAGGCATGAAAAAGGAGCTGGCAACACCCGGGCTGTGTCTTCCTGTAGCATATAGCGTCATATAATCCAAAGTAAACGCTTGGATAAGTAAGCAGACGGAAATGCACTGGTGGTTGGTCAGAGACATGAACGTCAGCAAAACACTAATAGGGGACGCCCCCAGTAAGTATGCCAAGTTCCTATTAGGGCTTGACAAGAAACATGCAAGGCTCATGGTCGGACTACTAACAGGCACGGAACCACAAAACACATGTGGTATGAAATAGGAGTGGTAAGAAGCGGCTCCTGGAGTTACTGTGGAGAAGAGGAAGAAACCTAGATCCGTATCATAAGTCACTGCCGAGCAATAGCCGGGACAAGAGACCAAGCACTGGGACTAGGGTATCTAGCACCCAGTGAAGTCAAAGGGATAAAGCTCAGTAGAATTCTCACTTTGGCTATGAAAGTGAGGCTACTGAGCTGATCCTTAACAGCAACTTGAGGAATAGTGAGTGCAATGGACTGCGAAGTCTGAGCACTCGGCGCATACAGCGCAACCTCACACACAAATGAATGAAATTAGTGTACATGGGATGAAAATACGAACTCAAGACCAGAATCAGGGTAGCCACTTTTTTTAGAACGATTTTCCCTGACTTTTCCCGGTTTTCTAGATCACTTTTCGAAATTTTCCCTGATATTTTTTCAGCTAGTATTGTACAATTCTTTGAAAATACTCTTCAAGATCAAATTTGATAGTCTCTGACTACTATGAAAATTATGTATACTCTTCAATTTTTATTATTCTCAGAAAGTTTCCTGGTTAATTATAACAATTCCCTGACTTTACCGAACTGACAAAATTCACCGACGATTTTCCACGAAGAGGCTGCCGAAAATTTTTAATCTCCACCAACCGATAAAAACCAGAACGTGGTAAAATTTTATGAGAACCTTTCATTTAGGATCCTGCAAGTAGCTCAACATAAACTGGTTCCAGACTGGAATTGTTCTACTGGTTCTAAATGAGAACCGAGATCGGAACAACAAGCCCCCGTAACTTTTCTAAAAATAATTGGACCCCACACCATACACAGATCAGCACGTTTTGAAATTAACAAAAAACCATATTTTCAATCCTGAAAACAGCCTTAACAGGGCCCACCCAAAACTCTCCCGGGTTTCACATTTCGCTCAAAATAAATTACGTGAGCTGAGGAGAAGGGAG